>JANIJG010021843.1:33531-116226 GCA_024611175.1 Megaceryle torquata
TGAAGTAAATGACCACCAGAGGTCATGGAAGACTACCAGAGGAAGAAAAGACCCTAACCCAAATTTTATTACGCATGCTTGGACTATGTAAATGAATTCCAGGAATCCATTAGCATAAGACTGCCCTTTCTAGGAAATATAATGAATATGTATGTTTATCCTGCATACAAACTATGTACCTCGCTTGCATTGGTATGTGCATTTGGAGGAGTGATCCCAGAGTAAAGAATGCCTGCTTAATAACTTCAGTTACTGAGTTTTTTCACTGTGTCATTGGCTTAAAGAGGTGAAGAGGGAGATAGCCAATGCTCTTTTCTCTCTGTTTCTTTAGGAAACTGATTGAGTTCCAGGATGATAACAATTAGCTTTCAGAATAGTAATATACTTACACATAAATTTAGCAATAATTTGGAAGTTCAATATCTCATGCAGTTATCTTAAAGATCAAAGATAATTTCTTTATGCTAGTGAAGTAAAATTGTAGTCCAGTTTCCCTTTGCTAGATCTGTCAATCAAGAACTACAGTATCAAAACATTTGTAGTTACTGAAGATAATGTTAAGCTATTATAAGACCATTTTATTTAATTACTTTTTCTCCTAGTTTTAAGTCTCATGCACATAGCAAGAGCGTAACTACAACAAATGGACAAGACAACATGTAATAGAGTTTTTAAATGCTTTCCAAAACAGCTTTGACACTACTTCTATCAGATTGACTAGCATGTGCAGGAGGCACTATTTGTTAGAAAGCACTGATGATTATATATTGTATCTGTATCGCATAGGCTGAGAAAAAATTGGTACCTCATTTTTTCATGTAATGTCCCATGGCTCAGCTCTACCAGCCTTGGGAAAAGAGACTCACATTCTACTGTAGATGAACCATTACCCTTCATGCACCTAGAAATTTCACTTTTTTCTGCCAATTACCAGATATTCATAGGAGTACTGTATATTCTCTTGGCAATCTATCAACCTCTTCTTCAGAAGGATAAAGCAAAAAAAAAAGATGCATTTTTTCTTTCTGATACTAGTCCATTATTCTGTCTTTGCTCTACATGTCAATACACCATGATTTCTTCAGTGCTGAAGAATTTAACATTAGCAATAGACTAAGCACAGGCAAGGCAGGAAGAAACTATTTTCCTGACTGATTACTTATATCTAAATAATGATGTTAATTTTAAGTTGTTCAGATTTTGATAATAGAATTTGTTCTGACAGGGAGGAAGTCTTTAGGGCAGAGAGCAGAGGGAGAAAATACATGAGAAATGCAATTTATTACAAGTTCTGTAACTGTCACTCCATCACTGTGGGACTGAAAAGGGTCCTCGAGGGATGGGGCAAAAGATGTGTAGAGCTGTGGTGCATGTGCGTCTGCAAAACGGAATCATTCAGATTAATATTTATTATTTGAATATGTGAATATTAAACATGTTGTCAATTTGATTATGAGAGATGGGGACACTGAGATACAGAACACGTCTCTTCTACTAAGGACGCATCTCCTCATGATGGTGAAGCATATACATTTTGCATCACTGTGATCATACTGGTTTTCTGGGAATTCATTATAGTGCCTTTGTGACACACTAAGCAGTAACTACTCTTCTGTAATGATTTCCAGCAATGCTGGTAGAACTTTCCCACCTCATCTAATTTAATTATTTATTTTATTTTTAACTCATCCTGACAGTCTCATTTTCACAGCTCATTTTCATGAGGGCTCCCAAAAAACAGCAATAACACAAGTCTGCTCTGTAGTTACATACATAATTATAACAAAAGACATAAACTAGGACACTTAATCTGAAGCTGAAGACAAGAACATTGAGCAGTCAGCACCTCAATATGTTAGCTTAAGACAACAATTTAAGGGATTTCAGAAAGGTTGGTCTTTTTTTGTCACTCACAGTTCAAGTATGTCTGTTCTTTGCTTTACTCTCTCTTCCATGTTAACCATGCAAGGTCTTTCCATCTGTACTTCCCCCTTTAGAAAAATAACTATCTTCATGTCAGGGTTGAGGTTTCTTTTGTGTGGAACATGTTTTTAGTGAATGTTTATGCTAGACATAGCAGGAGGCTGGATTAAGAAAGAATAAGGATCTTTGTAGTCAGCATTAGTTTTAAAAGATGTTTACCAGAGCAAAAACACTTCAAAGAATCTTCACTAAAAATCCTTCCTCTTTTAATTGTTGAATTTATTGTAGTGGAAATGATTCTCCAAGGCTTCACACACAGTTCAGGAGCAGTTAGAACCTGAACTCATAAGCATGATAACAACAGGTAGCAGATGCCATTATTATTATTATTGAAAAAACTTTGTCCAGAGTAAAGAATTTTAAAACTTTCAGTTTGGGGGCACATACTTAACAGTTAATCTCTAAATTAGGTTAAATAACATAGGTATGGCAAAATGTAAATGTAGTGCCTCCTAGTTAATGTTAATGCTAAGAAGAAGAAATTTTTGAGATGAAGAAGCCCTTCATAGTTGGCTGCTGTTTTATTTCATCAAAGTCATGTATGAGTCACACTGTAAAATAACATAATTTACAGGCTCCATCTTGGTTTGTTGTTTCTTTTTGTTTTCTGTGGGTGACATCTTAGAGGGGGGAGAAACAGAGTTCTATATAGTAAACCTTGATTTGTTGCTCTCTGCTGCACTCACATTTACTCTTATAAGGCAAGAATTTTTCACCACCATCATCCTCACAGTTTTCATAAAGGAAGGTTTAGTAGTCATGATTTCAAATGCATTTTAAATATGCCATTCTGAGAAATATAAATGCACTTTATATATCATTTTACCTTATTATGCACTGCTTATAGTCTTATGCACTGCTCCTAGGCATTTTCCAGCATGGAAACAAAGGGAAGAAAAATAATACTTGAATGGATAGAACTGCAGCCTTATCATTTTGTGAGGTACTGCTTAATTTTAACATACATCTGAAGTACAACGACTAATCTATTTAAATAGCTCATCTGTAAATATAGAAATCTTTAGAAGGAAATTGCATGCCTCCAGGCAAAAACCTGATTTATAGCAGGAATCGTGAAAGAATGCAGAAAGGCCAGGAAACCAAGGAAGAAGAGTATATAGTTAGAAACAAATGTGAGACCCAGAACATATGGATTCTGTCCTTAGTATAACTTAAACTTCATACAACATTCAACTGTGAAAACAAAATCCTATTAAATCACATTTGTTCTTAAAGAAGGTTCTTAATAGATCATGTTGTATCAATCTGGGATGGGATGTGAGGGTTTTAAGAGACCAGCAGCTGGGTCTTTGTAGGGGGTGATGGGAGATTACATTGATATGGAAATAAAAAATAGTAATACTTAATGTCTAATAATTTCTTTCCTCAGTGGAAAATACTATACAGAGTTTCTTTATCAACTCCTGCTTAACTACGAGAGACTGGATTTCCTCCTTTATTTTAGCATAACCCACTGCCTTGAACTGAGTAATAGCAATTGAAAATATGTCCTTCCTGAGTCTTTTTAGTGTACAGCAGTCTTGATGTATTCTTCCATTATTCTGAAGAAAAACTGTACTTAGATAGAGAAGAAATTGTGGTATTATTATGGAATCGTAAGAATCACAGGGGAGAAAATTCTGCAGCCAAAAGAGAGCTGACAAGCTTCCTTCCACTGCAGTATTTTTCCGTTTGATTTCTAATGTCTTGTTTGGTTCTTCTTCAGAGATTTTGAATTTGTTCTCTTCTGTTCCCATGAAACTTAGAAACAAAATTAGTTTCATTGTATTTCTGTTTACATAACTTGCAATGGCTTTATGATGCTCAAACAGAAACAATATTGGGAGACAGTTCTAATTTGTAGATTCAGTGGCATGTTTTGAGACTTCTGATTGACTGAACAAACGGTTACCTTAGGGTGACTATTTCACTGAGGTTTAAGAGTTATTTTATTTCTTTCAAGGTACTTTGCTTTAAGTGCTACATCAACTTCCATGTGCATTGTTACATTTTACTATCACAGTATAAAAGGTTACCTTTTCCATTTTGAAGCTGAGAAAATACTGTCACTGGGAACTGAGACGCTTTATAGGATAATACCAAACATCTGAACAGCAGTACCTGAACTTTCTGTCAGTATGGAATAATTTTGTGAGGTTCCAGTATGCTATTGGTTAGAAAATATGCAAAGCACAGGGTCTAAAAGTGCACTTTTTGATTGAAAGTCACTGTCAGTATGCTCTAATATTGACTCAGAATCCTCAAAGCTCATTTTGGAGACTTTCTTTTGAAACCCATCATAACTTTGGTATTTTTCACCATGTTAGATCTCTGTGTGGTGTACAGATCAAGAAGTCGTGTGAGATGAATTACCAGTCAGTATCTATCTAATGACACTGAAGCAGTGATTTTATTTTACTACCAGACCAGATCAGTGATTTGCATGTGAAGGCCAAGGGATCTGTCCTGAATCATCCAGTTTTTAATAATGTGAATGTTTTCATAGCTTGGAAGACCCATGCTGATTCTTAAGGTGTTTTAGTAAAAACAATCTGAAAACACTTTTACAGAAAGGATTGAAAAGAACATTTAGTTACAAAGAAAGTCTTTAAGAAACCAGTTAGTACAGCTGTGAGTGTAATCTAAGGTCAGAAACTTGAAAACTGCTGGTTTTAGTGATGTGTAAGTGGCTTTCTTTTCTTTCCCTATTAGAAAATGGTCGGCTGTGGAACTCTTTTGTGAAGACCTCAGAAGAAATACCATATTTTCCAGTCAGCTTTTCATAATGTAAATATAATTTGAGCTTTCCCAAATGGGCAGCTAAACCATGAACAAACAGAAAAACCCATTTTGGACTGTATTTCTGAACCAGGCTTCACCTTCTATCTTGGGAACTTATTAAAGGATTACAGCTGAAAAGACAAGAGAAAGAAAACCTTAAACAGGAAGCTTACCCTACAATGAGAATTACAAGTACATCTTGTATCTGTCCAGTCCTGGTTTGTCTCTGTTTTGTTCAGAGGTGTTATGGAGCTGCTCATCATGGCTCCATCAAAGTGACTAGAAATCAAACCAAACACATAGAAGGTGAAACAGAAGTGCATCATCGTCCCAAGCGTGGATGGGTGTGGAATCAGTTCTTTGTTTTAGAAGAACACATGGGACCAGATCCTCAGTATGTAGGAAAGGTAAGGTCTTTGTCTTTGTTTTGATTTTCGTTTTGTTTTCCCCATCTCCTGGGAGGTGGCACTGATAGAGGAAAACCAAGTACCTCCTTAGATAGCACCTCCTTTTTTAAAATAGGACACCTCTTGGATTGCTACATACATGCACAGTGAACTTGTCAGTTGTCTATGTATACTTTCTGTGTTTATTATAAAGAAAAAGAAAAAAAAAAAGATAAAGAAAAGTAAATAGGATGAAGATATTAAAATATAATAGTGTTTCTTTTGAGCTCAGCTCAACATGGAGTGAGTGCAGCTGAGCCTCTTACATCAGATTCTACAAGCCCAAATGCATGGGGCTTAAATATGTCACTGCTGAAGACTTTTCCAGACTATTTCAGAGTAAGATTTAGTTCTCCTTCAGGGAATATTATAAATACAGTCTAGGCTCCATAGGGTATTCATTCCATTCTAAGCATAGGGTGGAAAAGGAGTCCTCCAAAGGGAAATCCTCTGTGACTTTCTTCATAAAAAGAGGCAGGAGATGTGTTACTTGTTACAGTTCCTCAGAAGGCTGAGAACAAGCCCTACATTTATATTTTAACATATATAGTGACCTTCAGGCATAAAGTTCATGCTCATGGAGTGAGTTGTAGGCTGGCCAGTTGAAGTCCGGTATACCATGTATAACGTTATCTGCATGGCTTGGTTTTTAAATTTTCATTAAAGTAACACAAAACTGTATATATAGCTTTACTGCAAGATGTGTGACAGATGGAGCTTTTCTCCCCCTGAATACTGTCTTTCATCATCATAATAGAATTTTATATTATGTAATCTGATGAATCTTCCTTTATGAAAATGGAGAAAGACGTTGAATATGAGTGAAGAAAAATGTTTAATGGGGATGAGGACATGTAAAAGGAGTTACTTCATTTTAGTTTGCCTTTAATTTGAGAATCATGAAAATTATATTTTAGAATATGAAAAATATCAAAGGAAACCAGTAGCTTCTGAAATCACAGATGTCTAGTAGCAACAGCTTTGTAATTTGAACTGTATCATCTGAACTAAAAATAGCTAGTGGAGCATCTGTATTTAAGATACTGTTAACACAAAGACCAAAAAAATAAAAAAATTAGTTATGCCAACATTAGTACAATATCAAGTATTTCAGCATACTGAAAATTGTTGAGATTTGTGCAGGAAATGTAAACTCAGAAAGGACTTTTCTAAATGGAGATAAGGGATTGCATTGAAAAAGAAGCTTTTAAAATGGGCAAAGGGATGAGGAGATACACCATCAGACCCATCTTAGACTGATTAGTAGTTATATGAATCATTTTAGAACAGACAAAACATTTTACAAACATATTGCTGATATAAAGCTTTTCAGAAGAATCAAAATATTGTCTGGAAAGAGCTAGACAGCATGAATAAGATTTGGATATGGAAATACAGAGTAAACTTCAGCACCATAAGGGGATATGGTTCTTACAGAACAATATAATGAATTTCTGCTACTGGTTTGTCAGGTGTAACTGAGGGCAAGAGAAAGATTTGGTCACTAGATCAGTTATTGCCTCTACTGCCATACCTTAAAGAAGGTATGACATTAAACTGCAAAAGATGACATAATTACAACAAAGATAAAATGATATTGAAGCCATTGTGAAAAATAATGTTAACCTGTTTGCTGCTCTGGTAACTTTTGGCTAAGAATACTGAATTAATATATGAAGCTATACAGAAAAAATCAAATACTATGGTTAAGAAGGTGGTGCAGAATAAAATATGTTGGCTTAATTAGTCCCACAAATAATAGTGCAGAGCATGTATTATTCTAAAAATACACTTCAGAAGAAACCACAAGGGAAAGAAAAGAGCTATTTAATTTGGATTTTACTTGAAAAAAATAGGCTTTAGTGGCCAAGAGTTCATTTAGAATGAAGATAAGAAAATAAGTGAGATTCTGAACTAGCCTACTAATAGGTAGAGTGGAAAAAAAAAAAATCTGAAGGGGTTTCAAAGTAAAGCATGCTTTATGAAAACATATATAGACATGATTGCATTCAAGAAGAGAGGCCTGGACTCAGTGATGTAAGAACGGTCCCTTTATGTTCCTATGATAGCATTATATATTTTCTTTCATCCTCTGACCACTCTATTAATACTACATTTACAGAGATCAATGAATAGGATTTCTTTTAATCCTTCGTGGTCAGAATGTTACCACATGCCTTGTTTGAGGACAGATCTTCCTCTGTACTTACCAGTTTTTCTTCCCTTTTCCTCAAATAATTCCCTGTGGTGTTCATCTTTTTCTACTCTTGAGTACTTCCCATTAACATTCTTCGCAGAAGCTTTGTGGGACTTAGAAGCATCTGTACTCTATTTTCCATTTGTTGTGATGGTTCTGATGACCTGACTTAGTACAAAGATCAATCATATTACTTCAGGCATATATTTTTTATTCAGAAAAAAAGGAAAGCCTGGTTGATGCTGAGAAAATATTAGTAATTAGCAAAAATTCAGTAGTGGTCATTGCGCACGGGTTCCTTTTCATTTTGAAGATTTGATTAAAATTTAAAAGTGCAATTATATCAAATATCAAAATTAAATTATTTTCTCTTGAAAATAAACCTGGAATTACTCAAGTGTTCCTTTTTCACTTGCAAGAATATTTAAGAATACAAATACCACTGAAACGCATCATTTTTTGAAACACTGTGTTCCAAATAGAAAAAAAAACTCTACAAGATTTGTAACCGTAATAAATATACATCTTCTAACTTCTGAGAACTTGACTTTACAACATGAATATTTTAACAGAAAAATAAGAAAGTGTATGTGCAGTGATATACCAAATACAATTTCACTTGATCAATAGCTTTTAAAAATCATTACCTTCAATTTGGGGTCAAAGAAGTCATAACCACACTTGGATGAAATATTCAAGGGACTGTGCTCTGGTCCTGATGACGACTGCCATAGGAGACTCTCTTACCTGCCTAGCCCCAAAACAGAGCAGCTACAACTTGAATACTTATTAATCACTCCTGGGTGTTACATGGAGAACTGATTTTTAACTTAGACCACTACCATGGCAAAGACGATACAAAGAGCTTAACACTCTGGACAATGAAATAACAGTGCTTGTACATTAGCCTAAAATTAGCTATTATGTTTGTAAAACATATATGTCTTTGTTTGTCACTCCACCTGAAGCTGCATTAAAGCTACTGGGAATTAACTGCACTGATTCTGAATTAGATGAACAAACATTTGAGAAAGAGACTGTTTTACTCTCTACGTTACTGAGTTGTTTTTTTTTTTTTTTCAATGCCATACAGATTTTTCCTACATGAGTACAGTTTTGCTGTAATCCTGTTTATAAAAATAGCTTACTTACTATTGGTTGCACTTTTTCTAAACTAAGGGAAAACGACTTTTATATCAATAAATGTTCCTGTAGATATATTCTATTGGTGAATACAATTGTGATAAAGCACTTATTCCTATAGATATTGAAAATGTACTCTCTTGTTCTACTTATTTATTCTTAAGGAATTATTAGTTTGGACAGAGGGAAGCATATAAATTAATTATAAATAATTATAAATAACTATAAATTAATGCATAAAACTTTACAATAGGTGTGTTTGTAAATGGAGGCAAAAATCTGATGCTTAGAGTATGCCTGTTGTTATACCGTATCTAATGTGTTCACTGTCTTTAAACCAATAAAAATCACCGTTTCAGAGATCACTATCTCTTTAAGACCTTTGACTGATGAAATTAAGTTTTATGCATTGCTTCTAGAGTTCTTTTTTTGAAGCAGTTACAGGGCATGAAGAGAACTGGGAGTCTTAGAATGTGAACCAAAGCAGTCCAACGCACAGTGCAGAGAGCTCCCTTGGGCCAGCTGATCAGAAAAACAGACATATGTCTGAAATCTCAGTCCTGATTAGCACTGCAACCATATTCCTTGGGAGAAAGAGGAAAAGGAAGAGAAAGAGGAGAAAGAGAAAGAAAGAGAAGGAGAAATGAAAAGAGAAAAAAAACACAACAAACAAACAAACAAAAACCAAACAAGCCCAAACAAAAACCCAAAACCAAACCACAATCCAAAACAGCCAAACACAAAAAAAACCCTGGAAGCCTATTCTGGGAATTCTTTTTAAGAAATGAGCAATAAGAAAATCATTTAGACACCATTAGCATCTTAGGTTCCCTGGAACAAAAAGGAGGTAGTAATGGTGTCCCTCTCAGTCTTTCAGGTTTGAATGCTTGCACAAGGAGTGGGAGACCTGAGATCAGACTATATTTTTCATTGTTAGATAATTTAAATATTCTTTTTCACATGGATATCCTAGCAGTGAGCCTGTGGGGAGTATTCACCATGCCTCTCCATAAAACAGAGTTCATGATTTGCTACAATGCAATGATGGAGCGAGACTGAAGACTACATATTGGATGTGGCAATTTCAGCTCTGAAGTAAGCGTCTTGTATATGGTCTCTGCTATAAAGACTACTTATTTGTTTTATCTAATGAATATTTTATATATATATGTGTATGAATATATGTTTATATCTGGATTCTAAGTGGATTTAGGTTAGGAGAAAAATATATGGTTAAATATATAGTTAATATAGTATAATACAGTTAAATAGCTTAGCCAAAGGCAAATCTCAAGTTGCACAAAAGCAGCAAGATGTCTAGAGGCTTTTATTACTAAAAATGATATATTTTAAATGTTCACCACTTCAAAGAAGAAGTGACAGCAGATAGAGTGTTTGGGTTTTCTTTTTGAACTGTAGTTTTTCACCTTTATTCAGCTGCAGCTCAGTGAGGTGCTTAAATTATTAAATGACTAATAATTAGAACAGTTCTGTTGAAGTAGAGAACGATCAGGAATGAATGAATGCATCAGTAAGAGTCCTAGTCTTCTGTTCAATGTATTTAACTCTACACAGTTTAAACTTAAGCTGACAAAAGATACATGATTAAAAAAAATAAATATATCCCAACTCCAGTTCTTGAGTAGTAGTAAAGTTGTAAAACAAGGGGAAATGAAATGACATCACCTAATATGGCTTCAAGTCCACACATTGTTCACTCTTACTATGCAACAAGGCATTGTTTCAGCCCACATGGTGTGGTGAGTGTTGCAGCATTGTAATTTAGACTGAGCGGTGAGGTTGTTATAGCTGCAATAATTCAAAGTATAGTCAGCTCTGAATTATCCGTGACCAGTTGATCCAAATAGCATACATTAAGACTCCCAAGTTGGCTTTGCCACCTTAGGTCCAGTTTAGTTTATAAGCTCATAATGTTGGCACTGTTGTTTCCAGAAGTTTTATTAGCAAGGGTGTAGCACAATACAAATACACATAGCCAGTCCAGGTTTCCTCCTTACCATGGGAAAGTAATTTGCTTCACCAATAGGGAAGGGAGGGAGGGAGATGGAAGGTTTTGAGGCACTCTGTACTAAAATAGGCCAAACACAGATGTGATTAAGGTTTACCTATGGAGGAATTTGGCACATAATTACAAAAGACACAGACATACTCAAAGTAGCTTCCATCTAGGTAGCAGAAATAACAGTAATGAGGTCAGAGTGGCAACAGTGCTCCAGGGACCCTATACTTGCTAGCTTGCATGATCAGTCTTCAGCTATCTTCACTGCTATTTCTACCCAAGTAATGTTAAAGCCATGCAAGGAGGTCCTTATATATGGTGACAGACTAATCCTCAGTGCCTGTTCTTTCCCTTTATTTAATATGCATATTAAGGGTAAAAGATTAAAAGGCTGTAAAGAGTAAAGACATGTTTACTGTAGCACAACATCTGGTTCATCAGTGATCCAGTTCAAGCACCTCATTCTCCTGTGTGATCTCCATGTGTGGATTCTCTGTCCATGGAAACCAAACTGTGGTGATGGTAGTAGTCATTCACATTTCTCCACGTACGGAGGCAGAACGTAATCAGGCACATGCTTTGTGGTGCCTCTGAGTCCTCCAGTTTCCATATAATGAAAGAAACATAAAGGTTCAAAGAAGAAAGTGACTCAGGCAATACGGAGATTGAAGTTGACCTGACCTAAAACTATATGGAAATTTCCTGTTAAAATCATTTTTCCTGGGGAATTTTAATTTCAGCAAAACACCACTGCCAGGCAGGAAAATTTTATCATCAGCCTTTGTGAGAAAAAAATAAAAAAAAAAAAAAGCAATTTTACAGATGCATAGGTATACTTAAGAAACAGATTAATTTGACACACTTCATCCTCATCTTTCTTTGTCTACATCACATACATTCTAGCTTTTTGGCACTGCATTGAAAGAGACTCCAGAGATGCGTTTGAATTTTCTCTTGAAGTAAAACTTCTTGGATGGAATTAAATGAAATAGTTTGTGATTAGCATTGAATTTATATTACAAATGTGAGGGCTTTAACTGACTACAAACAAAATAAATTACAAAAACCAAGTTTTCCATTATTTTAACTGGTTATTATTGGATCCTGGTTTTGGACTAATAGCTCAATATTTGCAAAGAAAAAAGAAATCAGTATATCCCTATTCCCTGTTTCAAAAAATGTCTACCTGTCTTTCATACTATGCTTTAACTCTGATTTCTTATGTTGTTTCATTCCATTTTAATAGTGGTATCTTTAATATGAGTTAAATTGATTTAGCTTTATACACTAAGCTGTGTCCTTTAGTCAGTGTGTTATCTCATGCAGAGACTAATGCTGAGAGATTTCATTGCTGATGCGTCTTTTAATGATTTGGTTTTTAGTAGTGCTAGCATTAACAAGGATACTTCTTGAGATTCATTCACAAAGAATATATTTATATAAAAATACACAGTAACTATCAGTTTAGTGGTCTCTCTGCAGTAGTGTCTCTTCTTATGTGTAGTAAAGGTTGAGACACCTGGGGCTCTTTAGTCTGGAGAAGAGAAGACTGAGAGGGGTTTTGATAAATGTTTATAAATACATGAGGGCTGAGTGTCAGGAGGAAAGGGACAGCCTCTCCTCACTCATGCCCTGTGACAGGACAAGGGGGAATGGATGTAAACTGGAGCACAGGAGGTTGCACATGAGGAGGAACTTCTTTACTCTAAGGGTCACTGAGCACTGGAACAGGCTGCCTAGAGAGGTTGTGGAGTCTCCTTCTCTGGAGATTTTCCAAACCTGCCTGGATGCATTCCTGTGCGACCTTTTGTGACCTTTCCTAGATTATATGATACTGCTAGATTATATAATCTTTGCTAGATTATATGATCCTGCTCTGGCAGGGGTGTTGGACTCAAAGATCTCCAAGGTCCCTTCCAACCTCTGACACCCTGTGATCCTATGAAATGATTCTGTGACCTGAGAAGTAATTCCACTCCAACTTTGTTATCCAAGTGTTACAGTCTTAGAGATTAAAAACTGCAAAAGCTTCATGCTGACAGGCTTAGAAAGAAAACACAAGAAAAGTGTAGTTATCACACCCCAGGAGCAGCATCAGTGAACAAAGGGATCACAATGATACACTCCAGAGAGAGAAACAGGGTGATTATCAGCCACAGGATGTCTAGGATATTTATGATGGAAAGACTAAAAGGAAAACAATTAAATAGATGTATTGGGTCTGATGGAGCTGGAGCTAATTTTCCCCATAGCAGCCCTCCCAGTGCTGTGTTTACTCTGAGAGCTGGGAAGGTGCTGGGAACACCCCCGTGTTGTGGCTGCTGCTGGGCAGGGCTTGCCCAGCACCAAGGCTGGTTCTCCAACATGCCCCCTACAGTGGGATGGGGTGGGCAACCCCTTGGGAGGGGACATGACTGGGACAGCTGACCCAAATTCAGCAGAGACATCATTCCATACCACATGACGTCAGCTGAACTATAAAAGCTAGGAAAAAGGGTGGGGACACACAAGACATCCTCTGGAGCAACCGCTGTGTGTTTGGAGCCCTGCTTCCCAAAAAGGGCCAGACAACACCTGCTGATAGGAAGCAGAGAAGAAATCTTTTGTTTTATTTTGCTTCCAATGGCTTCTTCATTAAACTGCTTTTGTCTTAGCCTACAAGTTTCATCTTATTTTCTTCCCCCTGGTCCAGCTGGAAGGAGAAGGGGGGGGAAGTGACAGAGCAGCTCAGTGGGCACCTGGCATCCAGCCAGTTTTGGGGAGGTCAGCCATCTTAAAGAACACAAGCTCTTCCTGGTTTATACTATGATCTGTGTTTGTACCTCCATTTATCTTAAGCTGCCCATGGTCCCCTCTGTCGTATAGTAAAGTTATACTGAGTGCAAAGGTGTTAGATACCCACTATATATTTTTTACAAAGAGAACAGTTAAAATCCCTGACTTCCAGCCCTCCCGGGGCTTTAACTTAATGGGATGTGGCCACAGTTCACCAGCTGTAATGAATGTCACTGGCCAACTGCTCGCATCACTGCAGTACCTCAAAGCCTGGAATGTAACAGCGCACAGGGAATCTACATTCAGGAAGTTTAGTGAAATACTATCAACAAAATCAACTGCCCTGGAATTTGTACTTAAATGAAGGAAAAATGCTTTGCCTCCTTTTCCAAGATTTCTCAATCAACAGCAGTAGGACTCTAAATCCACCAATAGTTAAAGGAAAGCCTTTCAACTCTACTTCAACCATGCCCTTCCTTCCCATCCCACAGGTAATAACCACTACTTTTTAGTGAGCTATATAATTTTAAACAGTCTATCAATGAGGTATCAAAAAGATGATAAAAGTGCCTTGCCCTAGCATCTAATATAGATAAAATCAATGACCACTGTCTCAAAGGCAATAACACAGAAAGCTCAGAGGCCTCTGCATCCAGAGCAAGCAGGTCTTTATGGGCAACAGCCACTGCACTGTCAGTGGAACAGTAGGACAGCTAAGCAAACTAAGACTTGGCAAAGACAGGGTGGCAAAGCCAAATTACCAGCATGCTGTTTGTGCAGCAGTTTCAGCACACACAGTAGCAGCTCAAGTTTTCTCCACATGATGAGAACTCATCCACCCACACCCATTTTACTTCCCTCTCCTGTTCAGTCCAGTGACTATCCTGCTGGGAAGGTCTGAACAACTTTGTTCATCTCTGCTAGCAAAAAAGCAGAAGTGGAAGGAATCTCACAGCAGTCACTAGCCCCCTTCCAGGTAGGCCATGACTAAGTTACCAGCTCACTCAGGGTATTCTCAGAAATAAAAAGCCTGGCACCCTTTTCCCAATATCCAGCATAAGGAAGAAAGAATTAAATTACAAAAATCTGACCACAAAACAGCCAAAACATAGTAGCTCAGCATCATTTTTTTGAGGTACTTCAAACCATTCCATTTCTGTGTGCAGGGGCCTTGAGTTGCTAGCAAATCACCTTCAGAAATGCTGCCTATTGAATAAGGAATCTGATGGTCAGGATTTCCAAATTGGCTCATACACTGTGACCTTGGATACATTACTTCACTACTTTAAGCTTCCACCTTGCTGCAAAAACAGAGAGAAATAATACTTTGTGGTGGATATGTGGCCTTGCTATTGTTTAGAACTAGCGCTATGGGAATAGAATATTTTTGTTAGCATATAAAAAAAAAATCTCATTTTTAAGAGCTATCAAAATGAAAATGTCACCTGCAGAAGAAAAATGTTCACTCAGCATTATTCTAAAAGACTTTACTTGATCTCAAATAAAATACTGGTTAGTTCCAGAAAACTGATTATTCAAAAATTTGTTTACTTCAGGTATTTCATCCTTCCTTTATGCCTGTTTACTTTGTTTCAAGTAAAAAACCTCAAGTGTAGCGAAGAGCTACTAAAATTCAGTTTCTTCCCTTACTGTTCTGTTTTGTCAAAATACTTAAGCAATAAGCTATCCATGGGACAGCAATGTGTTCTTGGGACCAAGAAGGCCAATGATATCCAGGGGTACATTAAGAAGAGTGTGTCCAGCAGGTCAAGGGAGGTTCTTCTCCCCTCTACTCTGCACTGGTGAGACCATATATGGAGTTTTGTGTCCAGTTCTGGTCTCCCAGTTCAAGAGAGACAAGGAAATACTAGAAAGAATCCAACAGAGAGCTACGAGGATGATGGACTGGAACATCTTCTTACAAGGAAAGGCTGAGAGATCTGGGGTTGTTTAGTCTGGAGAAGACTGAGAGGGAATCTTATTTCTTATTAATGTTTACAAATATCTGAAGGGTGGGTGTCAGAAGGGGCCAGTCTCTTTTCACTGGTGCCCTGTGATAGGATGAGAGGTAATGGTCACAAACTGGAACACAGGAAGTTCCACCTCAACATGAGGAAGAACTGCTTTCCTGTGAGGGTGATGGAGCACTGGAACAGGCTGCCCAGAGAGGTGGTGGAGTCTCATTCTCTGGAGACTTTCAAAACCTGCCTGGGTATGTTCCTGTGTGGCCTGCCCTAGCTGATCCTACTCTGGCAGGGGGCACTGGGCTTGATGATCTCCAGAGATCCCTTCAAACCTCTACCATTCCATGATTCTATGACACACAGATTTAACTGAAGGAACCTCAGATTTGGAGAGTGGTAAAAGACAACTATGAAGCCTGCACAGTTTCACATGAGCATTATGGAAGTATTATGCTGCTATTGCTTTGCCAGTGAGAAGCAGAATCAAAACAGTTAATGTAAACTCAACATTAAAAATTTCACTGACAATTAAGGTGACAGATTAAACTGATCTACACGCAATCTGCAAACTGATTTGGCATTCATAGATTAATGCAGTAAATCAGATACTAGCACCTCACATGCAATGTTATAAATCAGTAACTTCACTAAGCAATGTATATGTGGTGTCAAACAATTTTGATGCCGTGCAAGTTATTAAATTTTCCACAGGTGAAGCACTGATTATCTATTACAGTTTTAGGATGAGATTATGAACACAGCTTTTCAATTTCTTACCAAAATTACTTCCAGACTTTGCTACTGGAGTACTCAATCCTGTTACTGCTCAAATTTCCAAATTTCAAGTGGAAATTGCTTTTCATTTTAGGGGAAAATAGCAATAGAAACCCACGAGCCCCAAGCCTGGACCCAATCTTCTTCTTAGTGGATACACTTTCGAAGGTGGAGAGATACTTTAGAAATGTGACTTATTTATCCAAAAAGTGCTTTCAAGAAACGCCCATCTCCGAGTTCTTCTGATACTCAATGCAATACAGAACTGCTGCTTGAGGAAATTGCAGCTAGAAATGCCACAGGAGGGCCCTGAGATCTGTTATAAGTATTTTGCCCAACTACTGAAAACCAGGCATGCTTTTCTACAGGTATTACTCTCCCCAAGTCTACAGACCTCAAGTACTTTCAATTATACAGTCACAAATTCACAAGGTGAACGCCAGCCATTGCAAGGCTCTAGCCTTAGCAACAGCACCTCAGCTTACAGTTGTCAGCACTAATGAGTTAAACTGGACTTTAACAAGATTCTGGAGTTATTTGTAGCTGTGGTACAGGTAAGTCCCTTTGGTTGCAGGCAGATATCCTCCCACAGCTGCACTGGCAGAAGAGGTTATTGCCTCCATCTGCTCAGGTCTGCTTTCCCTCTGATCCACTGATGAAGCAACATGTGCAAGTACTTGCTAATTTATTTCAGGCAAAGTCAGACAGGTGAGACCAGAATAACAGTTCTTACCTACTCAAGGATTTTATGCTAACCTGAATCATTTTCAAATGGCAGCTGCTCTCTGGGCTGTATTAAAACATCTTCCAGATTCTTGCAACCTGCTTAAAGAGGAGAGGAGCAAAGCCACAATACAGTGGTGCTACAAAGCAGAGGAGCAATTCCATGGCTGTGATGTAGTCACTGTAAAAAAAAGGTCATTCTAATATGTGAGAGAATTTTGATACATGATAATATCACTATTCCATGCAAAGCCATTTATGGGAGAGGGAGTATTTCCCTTGCCCTTTTTTAAAGGGGGCATACTGTGGAACACCAGACTTTTACTTTTACTTTTTTTACATTTTTACACATACTCTTTACTTTTGCCGCTTTGGAACTTCGTATGAGATGTTCAGCTCAAGTCTGCTTCTAAAACAAGGAGAACCAAAAAAAAAAACCAAACCAACTGCAAGTGCTCTCAAGTTCAGAGAAAATTCTGTCTCAGTTTAGGACTGCACAAGGGGGACATTTCTTTAGATCAAAAATGGAGATAAAAGGGTATGTTTATGAACAGGAGATCATAGCTTTTTTTCAGAATAGTATTTAAAATTATGAAAACACAGTGCACAACAAAATAACAACAAAAAAACCTTGGTACAATTTTCTGTTCAGAAAAAACCCAACCATTTTGGTTTATATTTTCCTGATAAAAAAGAAACATCGATTACGATGTAATGGAACAGAAATTCCCTGACAAGTCTCTTTATGGTAGGTCATGCCTAAGAAATCCCATCAGTTGAAATTTAGGCTAGAATTCAATGATCTACAGGAACTGGATTTGAAATTACTAACTCCCAAATGTAACCAGATATCCTTGCAGAAGAAGGATGAATTAAGGTTCAGGACAAATGCTGCATGTAATACAGATCTTAACCTCACTTAGAAGCAGTGTTGTTTAAGGCTATATTAAGGGATTGAGTTACCACTTCTGCCTAAATAGATGTGACAGAGTCATTCACAAGGGTAATAAAAATAAGCAAGATAATATAAGAGAGGGAATTGCACCTACTGGTAAGGAAGTAACTGAAAAAAATATTGTGGATCTTTTATTACCACTCTTTGGAAAGCAGCATGACAACCAATGTCCAAATGCAACTCAATTTAAGATTTTTCAAAAATCCTTCATTGAAATCTCCTATAAAGGAATGTTGCCCCCCCCCCCCCCCAAAAAAAAAAAAAAATCTCTAGAATATTCACCATTGTGAAGCTTTTTGCTTAGAAAAGCTGGGGCTGGGATGAATCTTGGGCTGAAATTTAAAACAGTGTATGTGTTCTCACTTGAAAGTGCATGTGAGCATAGCTAAGTATCAAGAAATTTTGGTGTATTATTCAGTACAGTTATATGCACACCTGAAAGCTTGTTTGCCAGCCACATGCTCCTGATAATTACCTACTCCATGTTGAATGGGGTGGTTTCTATCATATGATAGAAGCTGGAGCAGAGTGTAACAGGAGAATTGAAGCTAAAGAATCTGCCAGGTTCTTTCACAGATACTTAACTGAAGACCTTCTGATAAATTGAGTTCCTCTTAGAAGAGGCTAATGCAGGGCCTGATGTCTGATTGAGACTCCAGCTTGATAAACTAGTATGTCTGGATTCAGGTCTCCAGACTACCTGAAAGTGGTTGGGTGGCCATGAATAATATAATAATGGGCAACGCTTGACTTGTTGTTGAATTGCAAATAAGTATTGGGGCAGCCCTGAGCAGGGAAATCTTCTTGACTGATAGTTCCAAAGATAACCAGCCTGATATAGGAATTTAAATAAGCTTTTTTTATTATTCTCCCTTCTCTGTGCCTGTAATGATATTTTAGGGAGCTGTGACTTCCAGTGAAATCTTGCAGACTCCAAATTTTTTTGGTAGACAAGAGATGGTCCAACAGCGATATACAAGGTCTGTGTTCTGGTTACATGGTCCGTTTCGCTTGGTGAGCTGGGTTCAGCTGCCTTCCACCCTGTATTTTGTGGTTTTGGATGACATGAGGAATGGCTGTTGGTGTTACACATGCTGTTGAATTGGCCAAAGGCTGACTAAATTGGCAAAAAAAAAAATCTGGGAGATGTTTTCTCCCTTGTGAGAGTGGAGAATGTATTTATTAGCCCTGTATTAAACTGAATACTGTCCCCTTTTCAATCCATGTGCACTATTGTAATAGAATAGCATCTGACCCAAATCATACTGAAGCTGGACCATCCCAAGGTTGTCTGCTATCCTTATTTTGTAGTCTTGTCTATCATGGCTTGCAAATAGAGATAGAAGGCAGAAGAGGTTGGGAATGATGCCATTCCTATAGAAATGAAGCTTTTCTGATCTTTTGACATTGATTTATGTATGTCATGACCAGGTAAGTGCTTTATTCTTTGGACAGCTTTCCCACAGAGACTCTTGATACATGAGTACCCTGTACACAAATCAAGTTCCTTTTGAAGGTCTTTGGAGGCTGGAGTTTGTTGATCACAGATGGATTTCAGCAGGATGTGCAGCTCTGTCTTGCATATTGCTGTCTGCTCTTAGAATGAAATGCAAGAGTATTTAGGTATACATAACTATTGTTTTAATATATATTTAAAATCATTATTGGAAGGGTGTAGCAGAGGTTTTGGGTGGTGTTAAGATAAATCAGCTATATAATAATGTTCCATTTAAGTGAATGCTCACTTGTGTTCCTGCCTGGTGATGAGCAGCAACTCTGTCAAGTTCCTTCTAAGAACTTCTAGTGAAATATTGGAGATAATTACTGGGTTGTTTTTCTCAGACCTGCTGTTCTGGGGGAAGGAGGAAGGAGGGGGATGACTGGCTCTAACAGCCTGTAATTTACTGCTGTAAGAAGAATGGTGTAACTCTTGGTTTAAAGAATTCTTCAGCCTTTCTGTCTGAACATACTGTGTTGCTAGCTCTGATAAAGAAAAGTTCTTACTGGATGTATTTAATTTCTTTAGCTGTCAAGTTCATGATGATTTAAACTGGGGAAAAAAGCCAAATTCCAGAAATACTGTGCCACAGTTAATGGTATCTCAGTGCTTGACTTCAGGAGTCATTGAGTTTCCCCAGTGGGGAGTTAGCTTCTGGAGGAAACTTTGCATGCTGGTTTTGTTGTTGTGGTTTGTTTGTGAATTATTTTTTTTAAGTAAGACCATGGATAGTAATTACCACTTTTACAGGGTTTGATATTACTGACCCTCCTGATTTTGTAACATTGAAATTGTGGAGATGGAAATACTTTAAAATTTTGAAGCATTACATAAGCTGGGGGTTTCTGGACCTAATGTATTCTATGGCATTTCCAGGATGCTTAAATAAAACGGTGCTAATGGCATTGCAGTTATCGTCCACTGTTGTCTTATGAGCTCTCTTAAGTATTGGCTTGTATTTAAATTGCTTGTGTTTTTCTTTTCAGGCAAAGTTTGAAGGGTGAGCAGGAGGTACCAGACTCGATGAGTTTCCATCGAAATGTCGGAAAAGTCAGGCCAGAGTACAAAAGCAAAGGATGGAAAAACAAAGTATGCAACCCTCAGTCTGTTTAATACTTACAAGGGAAAATCACTGGAAACTCAGAAAACCACAGGTGAGTAAACAGACTTAAGTTTTGCATTCTGCTTCTTCATTATTTTAGCACTAATGAAATGTGCAAAGTATATAAATGAACACTTAACCACAGCAAGGTTTTTGAACTGCTTGATAAAACAGTTAAGTGGAAGAATTCTGGAAAGCAGTCTTGATTGCCGTTTCTGGTTAGCTGTAAATAAGAGTATCATTTCAGGGAGACAGCATTTTCAGCCTAGGAGGAAGTAGAATATAGGTAAATAAAATGATTTGTAGCTGTAGTCTGCATTTGTTATCAGTGTATGACATGTCATACCCTAGCTGTGCATTTTACTGTATTTCATAAAGTGTTTGTGGTACGGGCGGTGTTAAATTAACAAGAAGGCAATGCCCATTTTCTTCAGATCAGGAGCTTTGTCTTATTTTGCAGACAAGCACTGGGTGGAACTTACACTGGAGTCCCAAATAAGGCCACTGTGGGCCTGCTTTTTCATGATTGACTGGATTGAGAACTAGGTGGGGAATGACACTGAAGTGTCTGAATCTGGTTTAACATACTTGCCTAAATTGGAGGGTGAGAGAGGTGAAGTGTGTGCAAACTTTGTTAAATTTAGGTGCAACATTACTTTTAAAGGTTGAAACTGAGATGTTTGTAAAGATACAACATGCCTGGGGTTTTATCTTGTACTTGTTCATCCAAGATGGTTAGTTGGTAGGTTGAATGTCCTGTGTAGTGCGTTAGCTTCATGCTGCTTTTTCATACTTGTGGCCTGGAGTAAATGCAATTTGTAGTAATGTTTTTGCAAAAGCAGTGTCTGCCAGCTGAAACTGGCAGCAAAAAAGAGCGGGTCCCATGTGGGTATTCCTGGACTCATTAAGGTACATTAAACCCCAAAAGGAGCAAGAGAATGATGCTTGACAACTTATGATGCTATGTCTAAAAATCCTTTAATATTTTAAAGGGCTCCTCTGGCTTTCTGTCACTGAATGTGTGTAAAGGCAGGGCCATATAGCCTTTTTAATCTCTGGAATAGGTTAGTCATAGTGACTCACTATTCAAAAAGTGTTCGAGTTCTTCCAAACCAAGTATTTATAATTCCTTTTTAAAAATTAGATTATGAAGACTTTTGAGTTTCTAATTCTTATGCTCTTAAATTTTCTGAGCTTCTTGCAGAACATTTTTATTGATTTAGGCAGCTTTGCATGAATACTACCTGCTAAACACTGTTAACTTGCACTTTCTGTTTTGGAGTGCAGTTGCTGCACGCCATGGATTACAGAGTCTTGGAAAAGTTGCTATTTCAAGGAGGATGCCTCCCCCAGCAAACCTCCCCAGTCTCAAAGCAGAGAACAAAGGCAATGACCCTAATGTGAACATTGTGCCTAAAGATGGCACAGGATGGGCTTCGAAACAAGAACAGCACGAAGAAGAAAAGTAAGTAACCAGTGAGATCAGGATTGTTTTGCTGTGTCATTTCTTTCAGGCTTTCCCAAAAATAGGGGTGGGCAGGACCTGGGAAGAAATTGGCTAGATTTGACTGTCCTTGAGATAGCTCCCAGAGAGGAAACAGCACAGTTACTAATTCCTGTGAGGAAGAATCTTGCTATTAAGGACAGTTAAAACAAACAAATGCCCCTTGCTTAAGCTGAAAGCAGTATCCTTGTAAATTCCATGTGAAGGCATGAGTGTTTTCTTTAACCACCTGATGTGGCTGCCTTTGTGTATTTCTGATGGCTGCTCAAAGAAAATACTTCAGTATGTTTTTGTAAGATTAGTGTAATTAGTTTAAAAGTCTCTTGAAGCTCTAGGATGAATCCTTAGGTACAGAGCAGTTATTATTTAATAACTTGCAGGTTTGAGAGTATGCAGAGATCTGTTTAGTGTGATTGTGCAGATGTATGGTAGAGAAAGCTCAGAAATTGTTCGTTTGTATACATTTGTTTGAATCTCTGCTTTATTTTCCCAACTGTTCTTAATATTTACACTCCAATTTGTTTGCTTAGTATGCCATTAATTCTCCAGACTTAAGAAAAATTTTCTACCTTGAACTTACACTTTTGTTTCTCACCGTCCCAATATGTGGTATAAACAAAAGTGATGGTGATGTTAATATCTTGCTGTATACTCTGTATAATATAACTTCCCATGCTCGATACAGTTTCATCTGCTAAATTTGTTTCATACTTGTACAGGAGGTCAGCTAAAGAAAATAGACTAAATCTTTTCATTAGTCTCATTAGAAAGTATTTTCAAGCAGTTGTTTTTCCATATAAACTTACACTAGGACATTCTCACTACAAATACAGAAGTGTGTTTTAAGTATTTGTTCTTTAACATATAAATTGTTTTGAAAAACACTTGAACGTAGGGGCACTGATTATATGTTGCTAGCACTTGTGAAAGCAAAGGATTATTAAAGGTTTTATTCCCCTTCTTGCCATCCCTTTATTTCTCCCTGTATACTTTCCTACATTTAACTGTTATTTTTTGACTTTTTTTCTCTGTAAAAATTTAATACTTTAGGCATATACTGTTTGTTTAAATTTTTATTTTAAGCATATGAAAATACAGATTTACAATTTTCTGCACAGTTATTTGTATGGTATTTCAACAACTTCCTGTAGTTAAGTCACGCATTGTCTAGTTAAGTCTCTGAGCCAGTAGCTTGTTTGACTAAAACACACTATTAGCTGTGTCTTTATCTGCCTTTCCATAGGCTACTGCATGTCTTGGAAGTATTCTTTCCAGTAATTGCTGTTGCATTTAAAAATAAATAGCTGTCTCTTATCTGCAACTGAAAGGTATTTGCAGTTGTATTTTCATATGTGTTATTCTGATAAAGGCCTCCAAGACCACATGCAAGGTGAACTAGTCAGGGAAGGGACTCGTTCCCAGGAACAATATGCCCAGGTCACAAATAAATTCTCCTAAATTTAGACCATCTAATGAATCTGCTCAAGTTTTCAGCCATTTTTGTAACTACTGCTGTATTTCTCCAGTATTTCAACATGCTTATAAATTCTGCAGTTTGCATGTGAAGTGTTCTGGTATGCCTCTCACAAGTGTTGTGGATAAAGTGTTGTGTAACATCTTGATATCAGCTTGCTTTAGTTTAATTCTTCCTCTTGTGCCACTGCATTGGAGTTCACGTGAGTTGTTTGCCTGTGATAATGAAATTTTTTTTCCTGTTGCTTTCCCAAGTTGTCACTCTTTATATAGCTATGGCCTCAGTGCTTTTTTTGCTGGATAGTGCAGCCTGTTGTGTATTGATGAATTCAGCTAGCACCAAGCAGAGTTCTTTCATTTATCAAATGGTACCCATATAAGACAGTCTTTGGATAACTCAAACTGTAAATAGGCTTGTCTTTGAAACAGTAGAATGCAAGAAATAAACTGTTAATGTCTTGTTCTTGGTTTCACTTCTGTGTAACAAAGTACAACCACTAAGCTCCAATTTCCTCAGCCTGTTTAGAAAATACACAGCTGTAAGAAAATATAACTAAGTGGAAACAGAAAATAGGAGAATTATTTTAATCTCAGTAATGTGTGGAAGCAAATCAAAATTACATTCAGCTGTCCTGTGAGAAGCCAATGTGTTTCTTCTCAGCAGTGATACTTTTTTGGTGATTTTTTTCACTTCTCTGTAATTTCTGAGACTACTGTGTAGCACTTTAGTTTGATAGCTGCAGAACACAAATGGAAATGACTTTTCTGTTGCAGTCCTCAGAAATTTAGGATTGCTTTAGGTTGTATTTAAAGCACTTATAGTTGTTTATTGTAAGTTAACTCGCATATTACATTAGTTATCTCTCTACAAGTATAATAAAGTGATTTGAGACTATTGGCTTTCCCCCATAGTTCCTGCTTTATCAAAATTGAGTACTACTGAGCTGCAGGTCTTGACTTAAGTTATCTGAATATGCAGATTTCAGAAATAACTATCCTTGAAAGAAGTTAAACAATGTCACTGAATCTGTAGACGAGAAAGATCTTCAAGAACATGCCTGGTTTTTATATTTGACAAAGAGTGCCTGTGTCTGCCTCTTCATTGTTAAGGTGGTGAAATTGAGACTTTGTTCTTAATAGACTTCAACTTCTAGGCTCAAATTCATGTTACTCAAATTTTTTTATTATGTCTTCACCGTTCCTTATCAGTTCCTTTTACTTTGTAATTTCTGACACAGATTTTCTTTCCTTCTCTCAATTCATGGTGGTCTTTAAGTGTTTTCCTCTAACTCCGGAGGCAAGAGAACATTTCCAAATTACTCCCTTTCATGCTTGTAGATTGATTGTTTTTTGATTGTCCAATACACTACTGCAAAAGTTGTAATTCTGTTCATGCCTGACTACATTTTCTGCCCAGCCATTTTTATTCATTCCTGTCCACTTTGGGAAATATACTCTTGAAAAAATTAGCTAATTTATTCCACTTTTTAACTGTTACGATAACTTCTTTTCTTCAGCAAAAGCATTTTCTTATGTAAAAGTAGTTATTGGTTCTTCAGCTGCATAGCTACTAAATTTCATTCACTTGTTTGCAGTAATCTTAATGATCTTATGCTGTGCTCACCCTCTTGTATTCACAAGTGCTTTTCCTCTAATTCCAGACAGCCAGATGTGCCGCAGACACAGCCAAAACCTGCTGTTCCTGCTCCTCCAGAAGCGGCTCCTGTTGCCAAATCATGGGCCAACACCAAACCAGGTGGACAAGATGGTAAGTGGTGTTCAGGGTGGAGGGGTTCTTGACTGGGCCAACTGGGACTACAAATGCTGTGGAAGCAACTTTCTTGTCTGGAAGGTCAGCCAGTCACCTGTCATTCAGGTGAGCTCCAGCTGAGCCTCCAGCCTGATGTAGCAGCAGGTCTGACTGCCTTTTAAAGGGCTGGTGTAGTTTCCTATTCTGGATTGACAGGGAAATGGTGGGGACAGGGTAAGCTCTTGAACGTGTTTCTGGTGAGGAATGAAAATCTCAGTAGTTATAATGCATACAATCTTGGCTTGGAAAGGAGAACCAGAAAAAGTTAGTGATTATTCTAATAATAATTTTGGATTGTTTTGTGCAAAATGTGTGTAGTCTTCTATTTAAATGCCTGCTACAGCTGAAGTTTTCCCTTTGTTTTATAGATTCTTTGGTTATCTTGTTTTCAAAGTGATAGTGTTCCGGTAGGGTTGAGGTTTTTTTCTGGGAAATGCATTAAAGGTGTGGTTTGGTGAGGTTTTTTTAAACTGTACAAAAGGATAGAAAACTATTTCCATTAGTGTGCCTCTTAGCTTGAGTGTTTTCATTACAGGTATAAGATCAGAGCTAAATCTTCAAAACATTTTTTAAATTGCTTGTAGAGTGAGGGGTTACTTCAAATTCCTGTGTCTCCATTATAAAAAATAACCTACAAAGTGTTTTATTCCTTAAATTTGAGACTTACAAGCTTTCTGTGGCTATAAGATATAGTTTTGGCTTCCAAGATGAAGTGAATTTTCTTGATAAAAATCTTAGGATAGTAAAATCCCTTTTGCAAGGAGGTAATTCCTAAGCCATTTCTTGGAGTTTAACGTTGCACAGCTAATGATTTTGTTGGGTTTTTGCATTTTATATTAAAAGGGATAATTCTAGGTTCTTCACTTTTTGCTGTTTTCTCTGCTGTTCTGTTGACTTTGTTGTCAAATATAGGAACTAGTGTCCTTTGTAAAAAAACCCAACAAAACAAAACCAAAAACCACTGATGCAAAGTGATCTCCATACCAGCCTTTCTACAAAAGCTGATAAGATCATCTGTGTTGCACAGGAAATAGTGATTTGGATCAGTGGCTTCAAAATGCATTTAGCTAATTATTTTGTAGTTACTATGGCAGTCTGTGTACCAAGCCCAGATGGCACCCTCATTTCATTCAATTAATGCTGTTGTGGTTTTGATGTTTCAAGAAGAAATGCAGAATGTGAACTGGCATCGGCTGCTTGCTCTCCTCCTGGGTTTGAAACTCAAGATACACCTGTTGTGCTCATGCTCTCCTAATCTGCCAATGGCTGCTAGAATCTGTAGTTTTTCCAGATGCCTTGTATGTATTCCAGTAGTTCAGGCAACGGCTGCATGCTCTTGTAAAGCTTCAGCTGAGTGAGGCAAGGATAAAACCTTCTTTGATGCTGGTTGGTGATGGACATAGAGAAAGGAAGGACTTCTAAAATGTAATGGCAGCAGGTATTTTTCAGCTCTTAGATTGGCTACAAGTTGGGGTTAATTGCTAGCGTAACATCTTTGAGTTCTTTGACTGAGAACAACCTGGCTATTTCAGGCAGATAGCTTAAGAGTTTTCTAGCTGATCACTGAAGATGCTATGACTTTGCAGTTAAAACATTGTTGCTATCCCTTGAGCAGAACACACTTTGCAGGGTTCATAAAACTCATGAATAATACAGGATCTCTGAAGAGGCTCTGTTGTTAGTGTGACTGCAGTTTTCAGTCCTGTTAAGCAAGTTGTTGGAAGCTTAGGAATGTCAAGGGTCCAATGTCTATTAAAAAAACCCATAAGTTAGTATTATTTTTGCTTCTGTAGGCCATGGGGTAGATAGTGGTGTTCTGTCATTCCTTTACAAAGAAAGTACACAGAGTAAGGAGTTTATCCTGTGCTTGACTCTAAATCTTAAAGAAAAAAAAAAAAAGGGGGTGGGGGAGGAAGATCCTTGCAGGTTTTTTTTTTTCTGAAGAATCCTTTCATGGATCTGAGAGAACAGAGTGGGGGGGAAAGGGGCATTATCTTGGTGTTTGGTGAGTTTTGGACAGCCTTTGTTCAGATCATGTTTTGTGAGTTTACCCTATAGTCTGTGTAGCTTAATACAATGTCTCTTACAGTACCCAGAAGAAAGATGAGTGTAGGAATGTGGCATTATTCAGACTGTTGGAATAGAAATATTCTCAAGAAGATGGTCAGTGATTTGTCACTAGAATTCTACTGACCTAAGAAGAGGTCAATATCCTTCATATGTCTTGGGGGGGGCAGAAATTGATTCAACACAGATGCTCACAAAACTTTTCTGAAGAGGAAGACAGCCTGTATGTTTGGCATCCCTACCATGTGCAACAGAAGTCTTAAATTCTAATCCTGAGTTAGGATGTCAAGGGTTTTAGAAATCAAAGTATGCTCAGTTCTGATACTGTTTTCACAATATAAAAGCTGTGGCCTTTTTAAGTCCTAAAGAACTATTTGTTATTAGAACAGTAATTAAGACTAAGGACTTTTGCAATAACATACTTTTCCCTTCTGGGGTTGGCTATAGTTGCAGAATAAAAGAAGGGAAGTATTTGTCTGGAAGGAGGGGGGGAACAATGTGTTAACACAGCTGAAGACCTTGAGGTACTCCCTGTGTTAAGTCTTGTTCTGTTATCCATTAGGGCTCTCTGGTGCTTCTGTATTTTTCTTAGCCCTAACAGGTGTGATAGTTGGCTTAGTAAATTTAACAAATTTGGTAGCAAATGAGAATGCTTTGGTGGATTGCTTTTCCCTTATGTGAATTGTGTTACTGGTGAATCAATGTGGCTTTAACATTCACTTTTTAAGGATGGTCAGGCTTTTATTACTTTCTAAACTGTTCTGATGACAGAAAGTAATGACTTTGTGAATATCTTTCTTACTATGTAGGTCCAGCTCTTCCAGTAAATAGTTACTTCCAGCAAGAGTTTCCCAGTCTGCCGGCAGCTGGGGATCAGGAAAAGTCAGGCAGAGAAAAAGATGCACCTGAAGAGCTCCATGGATCAGGACCCAACTTGAGACCACAAAGTAAGTATATACTACAAATTTTTGTGGAATTGCATGAGTTTGTGTGGAACTTGATTATTGCAAGATTACTTGTGTCCTATACAAAGTAAAATTATAAATGGATTATTTTAATTGTCATGCTCTTGCACTGAGGATTTCTGTGGCTTTCTTCTGCTTTACTGTGTTGCTGGTGTGTGGAAAATAGGATGTTTAATCCTATTCTGCAGTTCACTTTCCATTTTCTTAACCTAGTCAGTGCTCCGGTTGTGCTCTGAGGAACACTTGTTAGTTGCACAATACTGGCGTTTTCTTACTACCAGCTGCTAAATGTCACAACAGCCAAAATATGTATTTAAAAACTATCTTAATGATGATTTATATAATTTGTTGATATTGATTGTCCCCATATGGTCAGTACTCATAAGAGAGTAACCTGAAAAATGCTGAATAGGAAGCTTAATCTACAGGATACCAGAAGAGTGGACTGTGATTTGAAAGTTATTGGCATCTTTAGCTTCTGGCTGAGGTGCTCTGACTGACTGGATCTGTTTCAGCTGGAGGGGGATTAAATCTGGTGAAAACAACTGTAATGGTGCTGCTTTTACATGTCTTGGTGAAGAAATGTGTAGTGCTTCCCCAGATCCTTTTAAAGGGGAGGCATTTGGGGATACTGCTTGTTTCCAATGAAAAAAAATAATTCCTTGTTTCCTCAAAAGTTTGGTTTTGATGATATTTGATTGACGAGGCATGCTTTCCTGCACTGTAGGTGGCACTATCTTGTCCTGGTGATAGGCAAGATGTGCCCTGCTTTTGGAGGGCTTAGGCTCTCTGGGTATCCTAAACTCCTTTCTGTGTTACAGGCCTTGGTTTTCCTTGATTTATTTGTCAGGTCCTGCAGATTGAGGCCATGTGCTTGTTGATTTTGATGTAAAGAATAAGTTGTTGAGAAATTTGAGACATGTCCAACACCAGATTAGGAAAGTAGCTATGCATGTCTTTTCCAGACTCCTGCAGCACTGTTCGTGCTATGTTAAGCCCTTCTTTTGGGTCTGACAGCAGAAAGCTAAATGAACTTGGCAAGTACTGCCCCTTTAGCAACCATGTATTGCAGCAAAGAAAAGTGGAAGGAACTGTCATGGATACTTAGGAGCACAGTTCAAAACTACTTAAAGGGTTTGTGCCTCTGAAATAACATTATTTATAGTGTATTTCTGAATTTTTGTTGGTCCCCAGGGATCTGAGGGCTGCTGCTAAATGTACTGTTTGTTTGTCTGAGCTCATGCTCTGTAGGCAGAAAGAAGGGACTGCCTGGCACAAGTGACAGGTCATTAAAATCCTTTACATTTCCTGGACTTTTTGCTAGACATTCACACCCAGAAGTACAGCCCTCGATATAAGGCAGACTTTGGATAACTGTATTCACTTAGATAATAATAGTTATACATCATTTTGAGCTGCTTGCAAGTTTTGTGGTAGGCCTTTGATGCTTAAGCTTGATCTATCCCCTTTGACAGCATCCTCACACTGAGTAAGTGGCCCACTTAGCAAAGCTAAACCTGTTTTCTCTTCCTGTGCTATTATCAGTATCCTTCCTAAGTTGCATTGTGTGTTGGAAGCTAGAGTAGGACAACTAGAGCAGTCTATAAATTTAACTCTTCCCCTTTAGGAAGACAGCTGGATGTAGGGATACAGAGGATTAGAAAATAGCCTCTGCTTTCTCAAGTGAACAGTGTTTGTTTCAGTACCAAATATCTGCATCTACAGTAACATGTATCTGCACTGATCGCTGTGTCACTTAAAACTGGGTTTAAAGTCTATTTCATCATGCCTGTCTGTAAATCTGTAATATAAAGTCTGTTCTTGTTTTCCCTTGTACTGATTCTGTCCATGCAGATGCTACTAGTTGGAGGGAAGGTGGTAACAAGAGCAACTCGCCCAGTTCTCCAGCTGATCAAGAAGCTAAGGGTCTTGGACAAGAAGATGGTAATGCTACACCAGCAGAGCAAAATGATGGCCAGAAGGCAGCAGAGAAGAGGGATGTGCGGTTACCACAGATCCCTCAGCCCAAGCTGAATGGCCAGCAGCAACCACCTATCGCATCTCAGTACCGGGCAATGATGCCACCTTATGTAAGTGATGGTTATGTGAGAAGTTTTTAAGCAGCAGGGATTGATTATTGGCTAGTGTGATTTCCTTATGCTCCTTTTTACTCCCTCCATGGAACACTTAACAGTTCTGCTAGAAGGGTGAGATTGCAATCAACTCCTCAGAGGATGTGGCTACCTGTTGATGCTCCTGCTGCACTGAGTTTGAACTTGTCAGGAGTTGATTAATGCTTGTCATCACCTTGGTGACGATGTCACATACTTCTGGTATTAAGCAAACTGTCATGAGTGAAGAGTCTTGCTTTATTTCCATTGTGATTCCTGTGGTGATCTCAGTATGCTTAATGCAATGATACTATTTTAATGAGTGGCTCCTGTTTTTATACCTTTCTTAGATGTTTAATCAGTATCCTAGAATGGCATATCCTCCTTCCATGCAAGGTCCAACAAGGTTTCCCAATTCTGAGCCTAGCCGGTAAGAAACCTTACAAGTGTTGTGTGTGTGTGTTTGATCTCTGTCTTTGACTTGATGGAGGAAAAAAAAGAGGGGGGTGGAGAGCAACAACCAATAATGACAAAAAAATCCCCCAAAGCCACGTTTGCAGTATCTCGATTATGATTATACACTGCATAAAAACTGACACTGGTTAGTCTCCCAAGTTTGGCTTGTGTGGAGCAGTGCCATGGAATGATTTGTGTTTGATAGCTCGACCTCAAAACTTGAGGGAATTCTGCACATTACAGGATTTTTGACTGGGAGAGCAGTAGTAGTCACTTGGGGACACCTTTGAAACTTCAGACAGCATTTTGCCTGTAAAAGGACTCTTCCATTGTTATAATGGAAGTGATTCCTAGTTCTCAACTCCACTGCTCTCTAATTAAAGTGTAACTAATGCATTATAAAATTAGTTTTCCTCCTTTCTGTGCATTTCTCCATAGTTGAGGATAGATGTGTATGTGAAAATACAGGAGCTGCTTTAGGCAGTAGGGTACAAACATTGACAGGTCATCTGTGGTTGGGATCAGGAAGAGGACAGAAAGGCTGAGAGGGATGGATGGGGGAACTTAAGCATAGGAGTAGGGAGAAGGTACAGAACCTTTGACAGTGGGAAAGCATGTAAAGTATAAAGAAATCTCTTCAAGTTGAATAAACTGATATTAAGAAAGATGTCAGATCCATGCACCATGTTGTTTGAAAGCTACAAGGCGTGTATTTTTCTGCTGTCAACTGATTGGTCTGTTTGTGAAGCTTGCAAGCAAGGCTATAGCATCTAATATTTCTCTTCCATTAAAAAAAAAAAAATTCTGGTTGTATAGTAGCAATTATTTGAACTACAAGAGTAGCACATGTGCATGATAGTTCACATGATACTGTATTTGAGGGAAGAGTACAGCATACTTCCAATAATTGTCATACCAGTTGACCTTTTATCTAGTTATTTTGTGACTAAATAGTCACAGTGGCCTCTGTTTCTTTCTGTTTTGTCTTTTATCTTTTTTTTTTTTTTTAGAGGGCCAAGGGGAAGAGGACCACCTTCATGGTGTTCAGAACCTATTGAGCGGCCATCCATTCTTAGTGCTAGTGAACTTAAAGAACTTGATAAATTTGATAATCTAGATGCTGAGGCTGATGAAGGCTGGGCAGGTAAGAACATGAGATTTATTGTTTCTTTTACTTGTACGTTGAATATCTCTGAAAGATTAACTGAATATTTGCTTATGCATCAGGTGCTCAGAGTGAAGTGGATTACACTGAACAGTTGAACTTCAGTGATGATGATGAGCAAGGAAGTAGTCAAAAAGAGAAGGAAAGTGGGTGAGTTGGTATTGCTAATTGGGTGTGAATGCCACTTAACTAGCTTGGCTTTTGGGAAGGTTGAATGAAGTGAATGCAAGTACTCACTGCAATAACATTTATTCCAGTAATTTCATATCATTTTAAATTGCATAACTGCCCGCAGACTCCAGTCAGCGGGGTGTGTAGTAGAAGTTATCCTTGCTTTGAAGAACTTTTGCTCTTGCTAAGAAACATTGAGGATAGAAGATAAATCACCAAATACCTATGTGGAGTACACCACCTGTTCTTCTTATTTCTTTCTACATAGTGATGAACAAACACCATCAAAAGATTCCCAGAGTCCTGATGGCCAGAAGGAAGCAGAAGAACAGACAGGTGCTAAGTCTGCTACCCAGGTTTCCACAGCAGCAACCAAAGGGTCTTATGGCAAAAGCTCTCAGCCTGATCAGGTTTGTGTGTTGTTCTCTTCAGTTTTTCTGGCAACAGCCTTGTCAGGAGAGGCCTGACCCAGGTGTCTCTACAAACTGTCAGGTCAATTAAGGTTATGAACATGAGTGAAAACGTCAGCTACTGAAAGTATTAATCTGAGCTGTGGTAACTGATCGGGTGCTGCTTAGTCAACTTAGCTCCTTCTGGTTGCAAAATAAAAATAGCATGTCTTTATCTGGTGTGTTCTAATCCACAGTTGTGAGGGGTGAGAACTCTTGTGTCAGTTACTGTGACTCAACTGACAAGCTTAAATTTGATACTCTTGTCTCTTCATCCCTGTAACAGTGAATAAAGCCATTCTGGTGTCCATCACATTTTACAGTTGCACAGAGTAAATAGTGCTCAGTTGGCCCGCGTGTTTTCCCTGGGTGTGAGGTTAGGGGTGTTTTTGGTTTTTTTTTGATACTGTGACCCACTTTCTTCAATGCAACTTGTCAGAAGTGAGCTGACACATCACTGCTGTCTCAGGCACATAGATTTTATATAGACCATGCAGAATTTATCAGCTCAGCCATTTTGAGTTATGGTTTATGCTCCAGTTGAGGAAAACTAGAAACCACCTCAGCTTCTACTTCAGCCCTATTTTTATTTTCCCACGAAAAGTTACTGTTGTCTTTGAATATTTCTCAGAAATGTTTTTCTCGACACCAGGAATAATGATGATGGGGGATCTTGAATTGATTTTACTTGCACTTGGTCTATATAGAAAGATTACATTGTCTTTCAGGGTACAATCTGATGAAAAGCAGTGCAGTAACATAAACTCTGAAATGTGAATGTGTGAATTTTTAAAGCAATTGTTTAGCTCCCAGTACATAAAGTAGAAATGTTCCCGCCCTTGTTTTGCATGCAAATTTGTATTGTATGGAGACAATTCCCTAGGTGTAGTATCTCAATGCAGTAGAAAGTGGTAAAACTAAAATTTGTTAGCTTGATGGTACTAGCTTGCTCAACCCTGGTACTGTGTTTGATCCAATAGGATCGAGGTGCAGCACAGCCTTCCATACATGAAAGAAGTGGTCCTGCTCTTCACTCGAAATCTATTCTACCACCAGTAAGAAAAATTAGAATTATCCTTATTTAAATTCTTTAATGCTGTGGTGGAGGGATTTAGGCTAAGAAAAGGGAAAATGTTTCATGTAGGGATAAGCCTTTTCTTTAACAAGGAAAATTATCATAGTGACTGGGGCGAGTAAGAATGGGGCCCCAACACAGCTGTACTGCTACTTGTGTAAAGCAGCCTTATCTTATAAGTGGCATGTGAAATGCATGAGAAACTTAGAGCTTTCAGTTATTCATCCCCATTTGGGAACTAGAGAGGATAGGGGTGTGGGAATAGTGCTGGAGGGCTGGCTGCCAAGGCAGCTAGGGAGATGAAGTCCCAGATGACATGTGCATTTAGTAGCTGCTTACCAGTTTTCAGCAGTCCTTATTAAAATCTCTGTTATCCTGAGCTACCTTGAATTTCTTTGATGCCTGAGGAGACTTTTGTCTGAGATCTGCCCTGAGTCTCTGTGATTTAGAGCAGCCTGCAACCAAATCTAAAAGATGTTTGTCATCTTTGCTGTCAGTTTGCCTTAGTGATGGGAAGGAGGAGTGACAGGAGGCCAACAATGTTTACCTCCCCTTTCTGAGGTCAGGTTGCACGAGTCTGAACTGGAGCAGGAAGGTGGGGGATTGCTTTTTCTTCCAGAGCTTGCTTTTTAAAGGTGCTGTACAAATACATTTGTCAACAAATAGTAAAAATGTAGTATTTCAGCTGACTGTTTAGATAATACATCTTCAACTTGACAACTGATTTTAATATTGCAGCACCCTCCTCCTCCTGATCGCCAGGTAGGACCTGGAAGGCAGGGACCCTTTCCCCCTAAACCAGTACCAGATGAAGATGAAATTTGGAAACAGAGGAGAAGACAACAGTCAGAGATATCCGCTGCAGTTGAGCGAGCTCGTAAGCGGCGAGAAGAGGAAGAAAGAAGAATGGAAGAACAGCGAAAAGCAGCCTGTGCTGAAAAGCTAAAACGGTTAAATGAGAAATTTGGCTGTGTCACAAAACCCTCTCGGGAAGACCCTCTGAAAGAGAGGGAGAGGGAAAGAGAAAGGGAGCGCGAGAGGGAAAGAGAAAGGGAGCGCGAGAGGGAAAAGGAGAGGGAGCGGGAGAGAGAAAAGGAGAGGGAGAAGGAAAAGGAGAAAGAGAGGGAAAGGGAGAAGGAAAAAGAAAAAGAAGAAAAAGAAAAACTGGAGAAGGCAAAAGAGCAAGAAAATGAAAAAGAGGAAGAAAAGGACACGGAGAAAGAAGAGAAGGAAAATGAGAAAGAGGAGGAGAAGCCAGCACATGAGGTTTCTGAGCCTGTAGAACCTGTGGCAACACCTGTAGTAGAAAAACAAGAAAGTGAAACCAGGAGTAACAAGGAAGAAAAAGGTATGCTTGCATGAAAGTAGGAGTTGCCTGTCTTAAATCTGAATCACAGAGCATCATTGTAATCTAGGAGACTAATTTGCATACCTAAATAACCTTCTGCATCTAGCCCATTTATTTTCCTGGCATTTGGCAGCTGTTAACTGTCCTTTGAGCTAGCTCTGTTTACCCAACTCATCAAAACAGTAAAGGAAAAAATGGGTTCTGTGATTTAGGCTGGATTTTGAAGAATACAGGAAAAAAAAAAGCAGGCTTTCTTTTCTTGCCAAAGGAAGGTCAGCAACTTCTGTTGCTAAAAAGCAATGTAAATTATTTCAGCTGTCAGGAAGCCTAGAGAAGTAGACACACAGAGCACATATTTAAACTTGGTACATTGTTTGTAGTGGGACTTGACCACAAGAGAACTGTTAGACTATGCTTAATAAGGTTGTGTTACCATTTGAATAGATAAAAGCAATTGTAAAACCAAACCTTGGTTCATAAAGAAGTTGATTCAAATGTAATGTGATAGCATTGATACAAGCCTTTGTAAATAATGTAATAGTTACAACCTAAATGCCAGTGATTGATTACTCAGTGTATATGTGTTTAAAAGGGACAATGAGAGAAGTATTAATTGTTCTGTTTTGAGAACTGGTTGTTAACTTTTTTTGCTTTACTGGTTTTGGAAACCAAGACTGTGAGGTTAGAGAAGGCAGAATGTTTCCATTTTAGAACATCATTTATTTAACATTCTGGTGAAATTTGTCACAGTTTTAAGATTTACTCTACATGTGAATTGGTTGGTTTGTTTGTTTTTCAGAAGATCAAGCAGTCTTTACCCGACAAGATAGTGGTCGGAATGAGAAAGAGATTTCGCAGGTCACTCATGAGAGTGAGCCTGATGCAGGATCTCAGCCTCGTCCTGCTGTTTCATCAGGCTATTCTAAACAGTTCCAGAAATCGTTACCGCCAAGATTTCAGAGGCAGCAGGTAAATAACCAGTTAGTTAAAAGTACTAAACTCATTAAATGAATTATGTTTTCTGCCTCATTCTGAATAAGGAGGAGGCCATAGGAGTTCTAAAAAGCCTAAGTTGTTGGTTTCCAGCTTCTGTAACATCTGTGATATTGACAGGAATTGTTCTGCATGAAATATTTCTTGTCACTTGTAAAGTATGTGAGTAGAAGGCAAGAGAGGCTTTAAAAAAAAAAAAAGCTGGTTTTGCATCATTTGCCAAAAAGAATCAGCAGAGCATTGCTGTGTAGTTGCCTGTGGAGCCTGGGGTCTGATGGTTATTGTTCTGCAGCTTTTCCTTAAAGGGTGCTACACTCAAATGTAATTTGTGTTTATGTGCTGTGGTCTGAAAAGCACTTGTGTTAATGACATACGTGACATACAGGATGTTCTGTGTCTCAGCTGGACACCAGCTGAGAGTTGGTTATTCTAAATTAAAGCTGTAGTTATTCTAAATTCTCCTTTTTTTTTTTTTCTTAGTTCATCCTGATACATATTTGTGATTAACTTTCAGAGTAGTTAGTGTCCTGGAGATAACTGTACTTGTTGGTTCCAAGCGTTATTTGAATTCTGCTCAAGTCTTTAAAAGTCATCTTGTAATACTGTTTTTCTGTTATGCAGGAACAAATGAAACAGCAGCAGTGGCAGCAACAACAACAAGGTGTCCTTCCACCGTCTGCTCCCTCACAGGCTTCTAGTGGGCCTGTTCCACCTCCCCAGCATAGACCTCTTTACCAGCCCATGCAGCCACATCCTCAGCATTTAGCTTCAATGGGCTTTGATCCACGGTGGCTTATGATGCAGTCTTACATGGACCCACGAATGATGTCGGGAAGACCTGCAATGGATATGCCTCCTATTCATCCAGGTAAAATCTAACAGCATTTTTTAACTGCTAAATTTCCTTAGTTTTGAAATAGAAATTTTTCCATAAGCACGCTATGTATAGTAATGACAAATGGCTGGGGGTTTTAAAAAATAAAACTACATTATTTCACTGTTGGAGACAAAACAAATTTTAGTAACACTGGAAAAGTGATAGGGTGTATCTCTGGCTTTAAAGCAGAATCACAGCTTGCTTTATCACAGGCATGTTGGTGACGGGTAAGGAGGTAGAATGTCAGCATAAGCCTTACTTCGTTACAGGTATTCAGGCTGGCATGAGTTAGGTCAAATGCTGTTTGTGTTTCATTAAGTGTTAGCATTGGATAGCTTGATTAAAACAAACAAACAAAAACCAAAAACACACAAGAAAATTTGTTATTTTTATATTATGTGTTAGCACCTCTAGAGTCTTACAAAATTTGTGTTTTCAGATTCTTGGCACTAAAGTCCTTTTTAATTTGTGGAAGCCTCCTGGTTTGTTTTGTTTGTCTTGAGGTGGGTTTCTTTGCTAATGTTTAACTGATTTCAGTTGCTGACTTAAATCTGTCACAGGAATTATGCCTCCTAAACCACTGATGAGAAGAGACCAGATAGAGGGATCAGCAGCTAGTTCAGATTCATTTGAACATATAGCTCGCTCAGCAAGAGAGCACACTGTTCCTTTGTCAGAGCCTCGCATGATGTGGGGGTCAGACCCATACCCCCCCCATGCAGAACCTCAGCAATCTAGTTCTCCTCCCAAAGTGCTAGAAGAGCCTGACAATTTGAGGTAAGTCTGAGTTATGTATTCGGTGTTGCTCCTCTGAGCTGTACATACTTACATGCTTGGCTGTGTAACTTGCAAACCACTGTTTTAACTGACTGATTTATAGCTACTCTTCATAGAAGACTTTAAAAGGAGTTGTGGCTGCAGGATGCAGTGTACTTGGTGGTGTTGTATAAAACAGAATACATGCCTGCACTGTAGTGGGGTGGAGAAAGACAATTTACCCTTTGTTTAGGATTCTTAACCTAATTTGATGAACAGCGATTGCCATAATATTTTGAATTTTAAGTTTTGCAGAACACTTCTGTGTAGTGGTGTCCAGATCTCCGTCTGCTCTCTGCATATCAGAGAACTCCTGTGTGATGTATATTAGTTTCAAAAGTGGTGTGTTAAGTAGTGGTATAAAGTAAGACAGTCACTTTTGACTGTTGCTGCATGATGAATGGTCAGGAAGGCTTTCTCTACATCTCAAAAGTACTCAAACTCTTTTTGCTAAACTGCTGTCTGGCTAATACTCATTACAGTAGCCTGCTAACTTGGAGGCTCCATTTAAAATTGCATTTATAGTCATTAACCATAATAAATTCCTAAAGCTAATTGTACATTTGGCACTGAACTCTTAATTAGGATAAAATAAAATTGACCTATACAATTAGCAGCTGCTATGAAAATTAATACTTGTTTCCTTGAGCTGATATCAATCCTTCATAGAAAAAGAAAATTATTTAAGTAGATATTTATGCAAAAAAATTTTACCTGCACCCTAACATTCTTAATTGCTGGCTGCTTAGGTCTGAGGCACACATGGAGCAAGAACGAGTTGCTGTCCCTGCCACTGCCTATCCTGTAGAACACAACCAGTTGGACTCTCATCCAAAGACAGACTTTTTCAGAGATTCAGGAGAGGTGGAGGTACAAAAGTTTCCAAGCAGGCCTTTGGAAGATGTACAATCTCTCCAAACTGACACACCTAACACAGGAGTTAATTTTGAAGGAGTGAATGAGAAAGTTACACATAGCTCTCCAGAAGAATTGGTGCCTGTGGGGGAAAGTCACTCTTCGCTAAAGAGAAGCATTTCCCATGGTTCAAGTCACTCTCTAAAGTCAGAAGACCAGAGGAATGAGACAGCAACAAATATCCCTAAATTAAATAACAGGCCTGTTGAGACAAAGGAGACGATTGAGAGGCTTGAGATTAAGCCGAAAAAAGAAATTTTGATCAATAGAACATCTGAAGGACCAAAACCTGAAAAAACTTTCAAACCTAAATCTGAAACAAGATGGGGTCCTAGGCCAGGTTATGGCAGAAGAGATGAAGGCAGTGATAGACCAGTAAGAAGATCAGGTCCTATTAAAAAACCTGTGCTCAGAGATATGAAGGAAGAACGTGAACAGAGAGAAGAACGTGAGCAGAGGAAGGAGAAAGAAGCAGAAAAGGCAGCTAGTGAAAAACTCATCAAGTCTGAAAAAAGTGACAAAAAGGAAGCACCGCAAGTGCCACTGCCTCAAGCTGAGCCAGAGGCATCTGGCTCCAGCAGCACTCCTCTGGCTAAGAAAATAACCCAGGATGCTGCTCCAACACCAGCAAGTCAGGAGAGCAGTCAAACTGAGGCCACAGCTAAAGCTCCAGTTCAGCCACCTACACCTCCAGTCCAACAGCAGCTACCAGCTGCCCAGCCTGCTGCTCCACAGCTTCCCCCTGCAGTACAGCAGCAGCCACTTGTCCAACCGGCAGCACAGCAGCAGCCACACGTTCAGCAGCCAGCTACTGCAGTGAAGGAAGAAAAGCAGACTGAGAAGGTAGCAAGCAAGGAGGTTGTGGAGAAACCACGCTTAGAAACCAGACCGGTAAAAAGAGAGCCTGGCTTACCACCTAGGACATACTGGAAGGAGGCTAGGGATAGAGATTGGTTCCCAGACCAGGGATACAGAGGCAGAGGTCGTGGGGAGTATTATTCCAGAGGTCGTAGCTACAGGGGTTCTTATGGAGGACGTGGTCGGGGCAGTAGAGGCCACAACAGAGAGTACCCACACTACAGAGATCCTAAGCCTAGATCAGACCATGTGCCTTCAGGCCCTGTTAGGCAAAGAGAAGAGAGTGAAACTCGGAGTGAGAGTTCTGACTTTGAAGTAATCCCAAAACGGCGGCGACAGCATGGTTCAGAGACGGATTCTGACAGTGAAGTTCATGAAAGTGCAAGTGACACACTGCTTTCAGACAAAGATAGTCTAATCAAAGGCAAACACCCAAAAAGAGAAGAGAGATCTGATGGCAAGAAGCCTCCAAAGCCTCTGTCATTCAAACCTGAAAACAGTATCAGAGTAGACAACAGATCCCTAGAAAAAACATACATAAGAGATGATGAGAACAAACCCAAACCGGGATTTCTTCCTAAAGGAGAGCCCTCTAGACGAGGCAGAGGGGGAATGTATAGGCGTGGTGGCAGGGATCCTGGTGGACGTCCACCACGTCCATCTACAATAAGGAGACCATCCTACAGAGATAATCAATGGAACCCCAGGCAAGCAGAGATCATTAAACCAGAAGATGGGGAGCCTCCAAGAAGAAATGAACATTATGGTCCTATACCAATTGATAAAAGACCTCCAAAATTTGAGAGGAAGTTTGACCCAAATAGAGAGAGGCCACGAAGACAAAGGCCTGCTCGACCTCCAAGGCAAGATAAGCCACCACGCTTCAGGCGCCTAAAAGAAAGAGAGGCGGCATCAAAGATAAATGAGGCTGTAACCAGCTCATCAACAAGTGCCACAGTTAGTAATGCAGCTAATGAGCCCTCCAACACTGCTCTGGATGTGTCTGGAAGTAAGACACCAGACTTGTCCAACCAGAATTCTTCAGACCAGGCAAATGAAGAGTGGGAAACGGCCTCAGAAAGCAGTGACTTCAATGAGAGGCGGGAAAGGGATGAGAAGAAAACAGCAGATGTAGCAGCTCAGGTGGCTGTAAAGGCAGGAGAAAACACTGGAGCTCCAAAAAGGGAAATAGCCAAGAGAAGTTTTTCTAGTCAGCGGCCCGGAATAGATCGTCAAAATAGACGTGGCACCAATGGGCCAGCTAAACCAGGGAGGAACTTCTCAGGGCCTAGGAGTGAAAGGCGGAGTGGTCCTCCACCCAGAAGTGGAAAAAGAGGGTGAGTACCAGCTTCTGTTAGGAAGCATGTATATTCATAGACTTACGTTGTCCTCTTCTGGTTCAAAATCACTAGTAGTTATTTTAGATGTGTAGTAACCATTAGAAGAGAGAATAAGACAATCATGTGGCACCTGTGGCTGTGTACTTTCTGGTTTTCCTGGTTTTATACAGACACTTGGAACGTGGAGCTAAGAGCAGAGTGTTCTTATATGTATGCGTGGTGTTAGAAAAGCCTTATTTGGAGGGGAAAAAAAAATTGCAGTGCTGTTTCTGAGTCAAGCTATGTTTCAAGATTTGGGTGCAAGCTGAGATGTTAAATGTGTGAGCTGTTTTGCAGTTCAGTACATAGATTGCTGCATTGCATTTGGCTTTCTGTGTTCTTGGATTAATCACCTAACAGACAAGCAAGTTGAGAAATGCTTGCCATTGACAAGCAAGTTTTCTTTCTCCATATGTAAAATTGAAACTTGATAATTATCTACTATTACTGTTTGCCCACAGTTTTGTAGCCACAGTGCACAGTAGTCTGATAACTGGGAGGCAGGACAAGACATTTCTTCATTGCATGACTACTCTGTTCTAGGACTCCTGTGCTTGTAGGTTGCTGTCAAGTTCAGGTTTTGCCTGGGCTTAAAAACTTGCGATCAATGCTCTAACCTCTGAGTTAAAACTATTAAGAGTTTATTTTGCTAGTCACGTAAAAATAATGTTAAAGCAGAAGTTGGATATTCCAGGCTCCACAGCAAAGTCAGAATGCTGCAGATCTGATCCTTAGGGCTTCAAATAGATTTTGGCAAGTGAGCCTGTGGAGTGAGTATATTGTACCTTGTTTTACATTTGCTCATATTGCATACTGTAAACTTGTTCTTGTTGATATATTTTTTTCATGGAAGGCTTTACTGAAGTTATGAACTGTGTATTTATTGAGTTTTGGTGTCTCTACACAGACCAAGCCAGAGTTGACCATCAAATTAGGCTTTATTTAGTGCAATTCCTTTTGGCAACAGACCTTTTGATGTGTCCCCAAAACAGCTTTTACTGTGAAGTTTCTGCTCATTGAGAAGCTGGAAGTAAAAGTCTGGACCCTAATGAGAAGCTGAACAGTAGACACTTGTAGGCTTATAGTGAGATTTTTCAATAGATTGTTAGCTCCTTTCTGAGTGTTCTTTGTGGCTAGTCATTAATTCCTCCCTCCTCCTCCCATTCCCCCCCGCAATGTAGGCCATTCGAAGAGCAGACAGCAACTGTCCCTGGTGTTGATCCCACCACCACCACCAACTCTTTGCATCAGGAGGATGGAGGTGTTACAGCTGCAGGACAAAAGAGCATCAAGGATGCAAGTGGCAAAAAGAGAGAAGAACCTAAGGCTGGTCCAAAGAAGCCTAAGGAAAAAGTGGATGCCTTATCTCAATTTGATCTTAATAATTATGCAAGTACGTATTGATTATATGCTAACAAGAATTTAAAATCCTGCTAGGGTTCCTGCATATAGAGCTGCATGTTTGAAAATGTAAAAAAACCAAAGGTGATTATTTCTTTAAACCCCACAATAATTGTGGACTTGAGTATTACTACCTTTGTCATATATAATTAATGTGTACTTATAAAAGGCAGCAAATACCATAGTGTATTCTTATATGTAGATAAGAATTTTATTCTATTACCTAATCTTAACTCACAGACCATTTTCTGCCACACTAATGATTTGCTTAACCTTCATAAGCAAAGGCATAACACTGATAAGCTTACAGCTAATATTCGGAAAGGCTGTTCATTATTACACTTAATTTCTTATTTATTGGAGAGTTTTGTACAGAAACACACAATTTTTCAGTTCTTAAGCTTCTTTATCTTCAAACTCAAGAGCAAAGCTCTTGACAAGTAGAAGCTTGCCTTTAATCAGGGCCACCCTCTGTGCCTGTGGGGAAGCTGCTTCCACTCTAAAGCAGATTTTAGCTTGGTGCACTACATTCGAAGCTGTTAAAACAGCAGCATGTATACCTTTCATTTTTCTGTAGGTGTTGTGATCATTGATGATCACCCTGAAGTGACAGTAGTTGAAGACTCCCAATCTAACTTGAATGATGATGGTTTCACAGAAGTGGTGTCTAAGAAGCAACAAAAACGCTTGCAAGATGAAGAGCGCAGAAAGAAGGAAGAACAAACAGTGCAGGTACAAGACCAGCATTTATAGTTGGAAAGAGTTCCTTGCAGTACTGAGTGTTGTGAAGTGTGCATTATCTTCTATCCCGAGAAGCTGTATTTTTCACCTCACAACTAGATAGGTGTATTAATAAAGTTGTTCAGAATTAGTAAATGAGAATAGTTTTCACTTAGTCATTTTAGGATTCTGTACTTCTTTTTTGGGCATTGTCTGTCAGGTAAAACTGGCAAACTGGGAACACCATTTTTCATACTGTGGTAAAGATATACACCATTGCATATATATCAGCTGATTCCAGGAAGAAAATCTATAAGAGAAAAATAATTTTTCCTAGGGTTAAGTACCCCTAACAAAAACTTAAAGACTATCTTAACCAGTTTGCTTTTTGCTGCTATGCAGTGTACAATTGTTTGTCTATACTTACTGACTGTCAGCTGTAAGAATAAAATGCACTCCTCCTTACAGGTTTGGACCAAAAAAGGATCAAGTGAAAAAGGCCGAGGTCAGAATTCCAAGCTCCCACCCAGATTTGCCAAAAAGCAGCAGCAGGCAGCAGCCGCAGCTGCACAGCAGGCACAGCAAGCTCAGGCACAGCCTCTGTGTACAGCACAGGCTCCAGGTCAACCACAAGCTTCTGTTCAGCCACAAAACCAGGCTGCAGGAGGGACAGCCAGCACAGATTATGCAGTGTCGGGCAAAGTTCTGCAGAACACCCAGGCTCACAATGGTCTAGGAGCTGAATTATGGGAAAACAAGGTGCCTCCTACAGCAGTTCTAAATGACATCTCCAAAAAATGTAAGTGGCCCCTTTTGGATTAGGGGTGGTTAGAGAATGCAGATTCATTGCCAGCTCTCCTTTGATGTCTTGTTTGTATCTGCAAATGTATTTTGCACAGTGAATAGAGGGCAGCGTTCACAAGTGTGGTGTTCTAACCTCTGAAGACCTTGGAAAAGAGGTTTTATGCAATATGCTGTTAGTTGGTATTTTAAATTGTCATGTTCTTCATTCACTATGAATGAGCAGCTGTCGCTCCCTTCAGGAATCTGTGTTTTCAGGCTTGGTCATGCTTCCAGAAACATGATGATTGCCTCACTTTAAATCATCTAATTAGGTAGCACATTAACTGCTGAATAGGTTAACAGTTTCTTAATGAAAGCATATTTAATCAAGGTGTCTATAATTTAATTCTCAGTCAATTGATAACTTGAGTTGAATGTATTTAGCAACTTGTTTTTCTTTTCTGAATTCTCAGTGGGACCCATTAGCCCCCCTCAGCCACCTTCAGTCAGTGCTTGGAACAAGCCTTTGACATCTTTTGGTTCGGCTACATCTCCAGAGGTAAGAATGAAGGGAAGAAGAGTTGCTGTATGTGAAGCTTACTCAAATTATATCTCATTGGGATTGGTACAAATTATCCATTTATTCAGGTGTGCACATGCACATATGTGTAGAATTCCATGCAGTCGGGAGGTAGTGGAGAAATACAGGATACAGTCTATTGCTTTTATGAGTGCAGCATGGGAAAAATAGTTCTCTTAATAAAAATGCAGCTGTTAACAAATTCTACTAGTAGCCATTTAGTGCATTTTAAAACTGTTGCCTAGTTTGCACTTGAACCTTTGTCTACAGTAATGTAGACAGAAATGGGGTGTCTCCAAAGAACTAAATGTCCCTTTTTAAATCACAGATACAAAAAGCAGTAGATGCTTTTTAGCTGTTTAACTGAATTAGCTCTATTTATCATAATTTTACATAATTTATTATAATTTTACATTTAAACTCCTATGGTTTTGGGTTTTAGGGCTTTTTTTTGTCTTGACTTAAGTTGTAAGCATGTGACATAACTGCTAGGAGACCACTTTAACTACATAAGGAGATCTTCAAATCTTAAATTTCTAATTGTTCCCCTTGTATTGAACATGAATTTTTAAACTTTCATGAGAATATTATGAACCGGAATCTGGACATTTTGATACTGCACTTCTCCCTCTTCCCCTTCTCTACTAGTTCATCTTTGTCTTGTTTACATACTTTTTTCACTGCTTTATTTTTTTTCTTACTCTTGAGCCTTGTTAGGAACTTGAGGAGGAGGAAGTATACATTCTTTTCCCCTTTTTTCTTTTTTTTTTTTTTTTGTTACTCTTGCAAATCTGTTGCCATTACAAATAATGCCTTTGGCAGAAGGTAAATGTGGTTTTCAGCTGAGCGTATTTTGTGGTATTTTCTGAACTAGTGGCATTTTTTACTGATCTAGAAACTTTTTGAAATGCATTAAATGTTTACCTTTTTAACTAGGGAACAAAGCCTGGGCAAGAAGGTGGAGTTGATCTTGGTATAGAAACTATTCAGTTTGGAGCCCCAGCTTCCAGTGGCAGTGACAATGAAGTTGGCCCTGTACTTTCTGAGAAGTCCACTGACAAGCTACCAGAACCAAAAGAGCAAAGACAGAAACAACCTCGGGCTGGACCCATCAAAGCACAAAAGGTAACAGGTCATATCTTCAGTACAAATTTTTTAACTTAAAGAAGTTCAGATAAAAAGAGGTTGCAAACAGTGCATTCAGGTAGGACTAGACCTATAAAAATTGCATTTCCCTTTTAAATTTCCTAAAACAACCAACAAGCTGATTCATGAAGATGTGGAATTAGTTCATGAAGCAAGTGTAAGCAAGCAGCATCCTAGCCCAGCAGAGTTTGTCCATTGGTTCTGTGTTGGGAACAAGGGATTTGGCTACTGCAGGGGTGTGATTATGTATTAGCAATAGCTTTGTTGGGAGAATAGGGATGTGGCAGAATGGTTTTGCTTTGTTTTCTAGTTAGAGCTTTTTGGTTTTCTCTTGAGCTTACTTCATGCAGACTTTGAGAGCTGTTTTTAAGCAAGCATTCTGTTTCTGCCCTGGCTAGATCTCCAGTTTCAGTAGTTACTCCTGCCACTATGGCTGCCTTGCCTCCCTCTAAATGATGCATGATACCCTCCTTATTTTTGTAGCCAGATTACCAAAATAAGCAATACATCATGCTGCAGGAAAAGTGCTTTGAGGAAAAGGAAACAGTGTTAGAGCCACCGATTTGAAGTCCCAAATTCAAATGCACAGATTTTTTTTCTAACTAATAAGACTGGATAGATAATCAAACATACATCAGTTTAAAACAAAATGTGTATTGCTTGCCCTCCAGAGACTTAAGGGCTCCATTTGATAATCATTTTCTTGGATTTCCATTGTTACTGCTCATAAGGAGTAATGCTTCTTGCTCCCATCATGTAGATTACACTTAATGATCTTCCATGTTCATGAAACAGAGTCTCCTGTTGTTTCTGCCTCCATACCTATCTGCATCATTAGCACTTAGCACCAACTTCTTAGTCCCAGAAAGAGATGGTTATAGCTGATAAACTTGGCTGGTGACTTACAGAACCAGCTGTTTAAGTCCTTGATGTCTGAGATTTGGCAGGGCTCCTGATGTAATTAAAGTCCTTTTGTCTTTCTAGAAGACCAGGTGTTTGTTTTTGTTTGTTGTGGTTGGATCTGTGTTATTTAAAAAAAAAAAAAAACAACCAAAAAACCAAACTTGAAAGTGCAGTCACCTGTAGAGTGAATTTAACTTCTGCTATGTGAGGCACTTGGTGGGTGTGCTGCAGTCCGTGTTTTTTATTGCAAATTATAAAACCCATACAGCAGAACAATATGCAGTATGTGAATTGTAGTAATCCAGCACATTCAAACCCCTTATCTCAGCTGTACTAGCAGCATGCCTAAAACCACCCCCATGAAATCATTTAAAGATACTGAACTCCAAAGTTAAATAGAGAGAATGTCTACTTTGTGTAGAAAGTTCCTTTTTTCTACTTGGTTAGAGCTATTCAGACTTCTGTAGATTCTGTTGAAGGACAAATGTGTAATTAAATGGTAAATTCATTGGAGATTCATGGTTTTTGTGCACTTTTCTGAATGAGAGGTTTGTAATCCTTGTTGATGATAAAAAAGCCCAACAACAAACAAACAGTTCCTACATACCCACCATGCCTATGGTGGTGATGTTTGCTGTGACGCCTAAATACAAACTTAAGTTCATGACTGGTAGTTAGTATTGTTGAACTTATATGGGCAATGTAAGAGGGCCACACTTGAAGCAAAGTAAATTGCCTTTTCAAGTGTGACCTTAAAGTGTCTGGATGAATTTCTGCCTCTATAAACTGTTAGAGCAAAAAATATTTGGGGTGAGGTGGGTCTTATGTTCCCTGTTGCTGCATTGCAGAGATCAGTTGTTTGCTTCTGCTGTTTTCTTCCTCCTCTCTGAAAGCTGCTGGCCTCCTGAGGGTACCACATACCTTTGGGGAAACCTCCCCCCCCAAGCCCAAGGGCATTGTATTATAAAAAGTCTTCATCTACTTCTGAAACAGATGTTTTGTACTTAGAGACAACACCAGCAGCTTCTGTCTTTCTATTATCAAAGCTTAAGGAATAACACTTTAAGGACTGCCTTTAAGGAAATTTTGTGCTGCTTTGGGTTGAAATGGGATGAGTAGTCTTAGCCAGAAAGGATGTGGCTGTTTAAACAGCAGAACAGTCAGATTCCTTGAGACCATTCAGATTTAACTCAGCTGCACAAAAAGGAGCTACTGAAGTGCAGCAGTTATTCCAGCCTTGGTGTTTGCAATATAAGGCAGTGCTTGCATGTAGGTGTTTTTGTTTCTGGATATCCCCTTAGTGCTCATTTCCTAGGGAGAAATGCTGCCAGCATCCCTACAGTGAGCTATCTTCAAATCAAGGCAGAATCTTTTGTTCTGATTTCCTGGGGCCCTATAAAATCCTGATTCTCTGAAAAATTTAAATAACCTGTGTGTATATGAAGCCTTGTGGCTTCTGTACTATTTTGTACTTTTCTTGTAAGGAAAGTCATGCTGGCTTTCTTCTGTAGGCTTTAACTAGATCTTATTTTAGTTGAACTCTGCCACTTCACATAAAACACTTATTGCTTGAAAACAATGGTTTATGTTTTTAATGTTCCAGGTTAATGCATTTCATGTACATATTGCTAACTTGGTTTAAAATTTAGCCACTAGAAAACTCTTGCCCTTCATGAAAGCTTTGTTAGATTAGAATGATAATTATAAGCATGCTAGAATACGCTTGTGCAATAGGACACGGGGGGGAAGACATAACTGACAAGTTAACACTAACTTAGCTTCCAGACTTGAGTCCAGTAGAAAACAAAGAGTATAAACCTGGTCCTATTGGGAAAGAGCGTTCTTTAAAGAACAGGAAGGTGAAGGATGCCCAACAGGGAGAGCCTGAGGGACAGGAGAAGCCATCTCCCACCTCTGTCAGAAGTCCAGAACCTGTCACTACAAAGGAAACTAAAGCAGCAAGTGAATTGAGCACGGAAATAGGAACGATGATATCTGTGTCCACTGCAGAGTTTGGAACAAACACAAAGGTAAGAAAAATATTGACAAATGACAGTACTATATGTAAAATGCTATTACAGTGATGTAATTGACACTTGATTGCCTGTTGAGGGTAATTACTTGGACAACAAAGTCCAGTGAATAGCACGTACAAAATGTATCAGTACTGCTTGAATTGAAACAGTTCTCCAGAAGTGGTGTGGAGAGACACTGTTTGTCACACCTCTGCACAGAGATCAGCTTGGAAGGCTTTAAAATTTTTTTCTGTCTCAGGACAGAGTTTTCACATTCATGAGCCTTGCCACGGAGAGTGGCCTTGGAGCCTTGTATAGGCAGCTTCTGTAAACTCAGATCTATGTGATATATGCCAGATGAGTGCTTGACTTTCAGCCGCTGGAGTGAAGTAGTGTGTGTGATTGTTGGCTGAGTGCATGGATGACGTCAAGCTGTGAATTAAGTGCTATTTGGTGAAAAAAAGAAATCTCTAAACTAGGTATATGCTGAAGCCTTGAATAAGGCTCATTTAGTTAACCTTTAAGGGGTTTTGTGTCAGCTCCTTTTGGCTTGGATATTGTAACGGTATCCCTTGCAGAACTCCTTACGGATGTTGAGGACTTATCATAGTTGTCTGTGTGGAACTCCCCTGACTTATCTCCAGCTACCCCCAGTAGTGAGATAGTGACTTACTGTCAGGATTCATTGTTGTTGGCTGCGGTACGTTGATAGCACTGGCTGAAAAACGTCCACAGCGGCGCTCTCCTTTTTGCCCTAGGACCAGTGTGGGGACAGCCCTCCACTACAGCAGCATTATGTCTTGAGTAGGAACTATGGTTGTCATCTCTTTAAAGAAACCATGCAGTTTGAGTGGTTAGCAGCTAATAGTTACACCTGCTTTGGTAAAGGGAAAATGCTTCTTGTATATTTGTAAAGTGGGTTTGTGAGTTTAAGCTCAACTTTGTCACGTGATGTCTTAATCTTCTTTTTCCTGGTCTTAAGCAGAAGTTTTCTTAACGCCATTTAGGAAAACTTATTCTCTGCAAAAGTTACATTAATAGTTGAAGAATCTGAAATACAGATCACTCACAATTTATATTCATCACCTGCAGTTGAAGGGGTGAAGAAAAAAGGACCACTTTGGCAGGTTTTTGTCAAGGTGTCACACAAGGAAAAGATTCTATCTCAAGGAAGTGTTGTTACAGAACAGGTGTTAAGAAGGGTATTTGTGTCCAGCCTGGTAGCTCCAAACTTGATTTTTGAGCGAAATGGCAAATACATGAGAAAATTCAGTGCTGGGATTTCTCATCCTTCCTGGGAGTTTCCATCTTGTAAGTAGATGTGAATGGTTTATGTTGATACCAGAAACAGATGAAGTGCCCTTCTTGTATGCAGAGTCGAAAATGTAGAGCAGTAAACGCCAGCTTGCTCAAGTATTTGGTAAGAAGACTGTTTGTATGCGTCAGGTGCTTTCTCACAGACTTTCAAGCTCCTGGGACCAGATCTCAAGATAAAAGGCGCTTCTTCTATGCCACATACAGAATAGAAAACATTTTTGTTGCTTAGTCCAGGCTAGCTTGATATAGAGGAGCTCTACTAAAATCAACATATTTCTTCTCTACAATTGTACTTTAAGTATGAGATGTTTCAAAAAGGAAGTCTGGAGTCTGTGCCTTTTTTGCCTTAGCTAAACAGGGGTTGTCAGAGTTCTTTGAACTGCTGTGGTATTAAAGCATCAAACTTCTGTCTTCTGGAGGGAAGACCAGACTAAAAGGAAACTATGCAGTTTTTGCTGGATATGAAAATTCCCAATAATTTCCTCCTCAACTGTTTTCTGATAGAAGCATTTAATGATAGTCCTAAATATTCCTGTCTCAACAGTCCCCGATTTGCTTTTGAATTTCTTTGTCATGAGTAGTTCCCAGGGCATGAGTAAGTTTTTCCTAAGAAAGGATTGGTTATATTTAATACTAGGCAAGTTGAACCAACCACCTGTAGATTTATTGGAGATAAACGTGCAGATAAACTTAATCTAGATTTTGCAGGAATAAACCAGTCTTGCTACTTCTTAAAGTGGCTTTTAAAATGGGTTGAAATAGTGCTCTGGGCTCAGAGTTCCTCTGTGGATTTGTATTGCAACTGCTTTATCTTGTCTTTGTATTTTTTCCATTGCTCCTTAATGAAGGAAGAAATGATGACATTTTTAATCTCTTGTTTCGGTGTCAGATGAAGTTTTATCAAACCTAAATGATTTCTCTCTTGACACTCTTTAATATCCTTGCCAAAGACAACCACTCAGCTTCCAGGAAGGTGTACTTTCTTTAGTGCATTTGGCGATTTAAATGTCTGTAAAAGTCAAGCCAGCTGTCTGCCTTGGGAAGCAGCAGCTTTGTAAGAATTACCCCATCCATCCCAATATAAATATCTTAATAAGAGCATGTGTGTTTAATCATACAAGACTGTTTTACCTTAAAAACTGTATAAATACAAATCAACTCACACTGGTGGGATGTTTTCAGTTTAGAGTATTAACATGATGAAACAATTGCAGCTGTTCTCTTGGGTGTTGCAGTATTTTTGGAGCAAAGGCAATTTGTAAGTCTCTGAATCAGGTGAAACACCTTGCCCCTTGCCTTTCACCACCCTACCATTTATAAAGTTCTGAAGCTTTCAAATCACAGGAATTATCAATATATGGATGTGGACATTGAAATGAAATGTTTGCATGGGTAGCTGGTAACAGCTGCATCTTTACAAAGATGATGTCTAAAAGGACACAGGCTGTCCTTGAGAAGAAATGTTGAGTATCAGACAAGCTCTGGTTTGGGTGATTTAAATGAATCAGGAATGAGCCAAATAGCTAATTAATCCCATGTGTAGTACATGTGTATAAAGGACCAGGGTACTCCCTGATCCTCTATAGCAAGGTCAGCTCTGGGGTCTTCCATGTCCTTTTGTTCATTAAGTCATTTCAGTTTTTGTGATCTCTTCTTTTTGTGCAAAGCAGGTAGTTATAAAAAATTTGCCTATTCTTTTTCTTCAGGTATAACTAACTTGTAGATAACTCAAAAAAAAAAAAAGCTTGTGCAGCTTTTTGCTCTTGCTTTTTTCACTGTTACTAGTTTGATAATCAGTTCCTTCAGTAAAAGTTCTACCGGAGAATCACCTTAATTGAATTAAAGCTTATGGTGATAAACCATATATAACAGATTCCTAGACTTAATGGACCAGTAAATGAAGGATGGTGGTTAACCTACTTTTCATGGAGTTGTAGGATGGTTCTGTATTGCACATATACTTCTAAGGGCACCAGAGTTGGTGTGGTGGTTTGTTTTTAATTCTACCTAAATGCATTTTTGTGTTCTGTTTTTGAAGTAAGAAAACTAATGTCTTGATCTAACTTCTTTTGTAAGGCTTCTTACTGCTGAGACCCTGTAAAATTTGCATGCAAACATTAAAGGAATTTTAATGTTATATTAAAAACTTCCTCTTATGCAGTAAACAGTCTTAAAAGACCAAGCCGACAGTTAATAACCTCATTAGAAGGACCTTGTGATTAAAGCAGTCTTGTGTGCTTACCTTCATCTACCCAAATTGAGATTACCTATTGGAATCAAATATAGATGTGCAACTTGCAGTTTTGTAGTTCAGATATTTCACCAGTTTAACAAGTAAAGGAAATAAGTGGAGAAAAATAGTTCTGTTTCCTTTGTGAACACAAAAACAAGTCCGTGTGCATATTGCGTCTGCTCTCCCTGCATCATGGTTTAGCTTGCGGTCCTAGGCTTTTACCCAAGTGAGCTCATCTTTGTACTGAAGTTTCTTTGTTACTTGTCAGTATCTTGATGCTTTAATTGTTCTCTTAGGAGACATTGCCGTAGGCTTGAGAAGTAAATGAAGTGTGCACTTCTTTAATAGCTTATCATACTGGTTAGATACAATTAAATAAGCACTGTGTGGTTTGTGCCTTCAAATTCATTGTGTTGGCAAGTCCAGGAGCTCATTAACAGTCCAGCTGCTAATTTGTCCTTTAATTCCTTCTTGGTGTTTGGTTCATTAAAAAGGATAGAGCCTTTTCTGGGCTTCAGAAACTTTGGAGTTTACAGCTCTTGCTAGAGAGTGGATCTCAACTAATGCAGGGTCACACTTTTGATCTAATTAAGTCTGTGGGTCAGGCTCTGATAACACCTCTTTGCCTATCCAGAATACGCTCAGTAGATATCTAGTGACAAGAACTTAAAAATGGTGCTCAGCATCACTTCACAGATACACCAGTGCTGGTTTTGTTCCTTGTAGGTCATTCTCTAGAGAGCTGGCAGTGTTATCAGTGACACACTTTCATCAGCAATTTGTACCTACAGCTGCAGTAGTCAGAACAGCTGAGTCCATGAAAGTGGACCTTGTTCATTGAGCTCATTATGGTTCACTTAACTGTGATAAATAATCTTCAAGGAAAGTTTCTGGGTAGACTGGAAATTTCAGTCCTTTTCTTCCTTGAAATCTGCCCAGTGCAGAAATGAGAAGGTAGATTTCCACAGCTAGAGAAACTGAGTCTTGTGACTTTGAGAGACAAGGCTTAAAGGAAAGAAAATTGTTTTGCAAACTGCAACCATCCCTATGTGCTCTTTTTAATCTGGAGGGCCTTGCTTGTCACATATTTACCCAAGAGATTTTTATTTTTATTTAAAGCTACAGAAAGCTTTTTGCTAATATTTTTACTTAAGCTGAAAGTGCCTATGGGTGGCTAAAGCATCTTGAGTGACAAACGATAGCTGGTTGCACCACCACCATCCAATATGTCCAGTGCCCAGGCAGCACATGACTCTGTGTATTTTTGCTTTACAGACTGTATTTTGACTTGTCTCCAGATGTACATTGTGAGGTCATGAGACAAACTAATCTCCAAGAATTTTTCTGACCTCAGTATCAATTCAGCAATAAGTATTGCTGAATATGCCTTCTAAGAAAAAAAAAAAATGTGTGAAATTCTGATCTTCTGTTGCTTAGTGAGCTCCTGCTGTAGAAAGGCTGACATCTGTCCAAGAAATTTAAATCTTATTTAGGTAAGGGAGATATTTTAATGGAATTATTTTTCTTCACAGGAGTCTGTAACAGACTACACTACACCTTCTCATCCTAACACAGTGGCTACTAGCACTACAAAAATGGAGGAGACTTTGGTGACGAACGTAAGTCTATTGCAGTGATCATCTTGACTTTGAAGACAAGAAAAATATTTTTCACATTTCTTTAAAGCACAAAATAGTGCCTTCAGTAAACAAGTCACTAGGGTTTCTTTCATGTTAACTAGCTGTGCCTTATCCAGTAATCTTACTCCGAAGGACATTTGGTTTGATTAGTGTCTGTTCTGGAATTCTTAGGTATTTTCTTGTCTTGCAAACAACCACAATGAGCTGAAGAGCACAAAGTGGCCAAGGTGTTTCTAGGGTCAATTCTAAAAAAGCAAAGACGTGCATAATGGAGTGTGCTCTCAGCAGTGGTTGGGACTTGAACCTGGTACCAGTAGCAAAGCTCTGCAGGTGAATTTGAAGAAAGTTTTTACAAACAAAGCCATTCTGAACTGTAGCCTGAAATCACAGCAACTGCATGTAAAGGGAGCAGCTTAATTGTTTCTGAAAGCAGATAGCAGTCTTTCAGTAGTTCAGTTGCCACAGAGATGAGAAGTTTGCAGACCTCATGAAGCTGATGGTTCTGACTGCATGAGTGTGGTGTAGCAATTGAGAGGGCTTGCTGGGTTGTGACTTGTAGCGAAATCAAGTGTGTCTTGATTGTGCTGGGATGTCAGGCAACTTGGATCTTGTGATTTTTTTTGTTGTTTGAGTAGCAGAAATAGAGGTGGCTCAGAGTTGAGTCACTTGTTAATTGGGTGAAGAAAGAATTATACAGTAGGATCTCAGTTTTTTATGAAGATGTCTTGTGAATTCCATCTAAGAAATGCTTTTCAGCTTGCTGCAGCATCCTTGAATGCAGTTTTGAAGCAATACTAGTTGAACTTAGTCTTCTGATGGATTTTTCTGGTGGTATCGTGGTTTGTGCCTTTGGTGGTTAGGGTGGAAGACTGAATTCTTTTGTGTTAATGATGTTAGTGTACGCTCCCCTTGTTGGAGTTGCATTTCCAACACAGGAAATAGGGGCTCCTAGCCACAAAGGATCTGTGCTATCACCTGCTTCAAACCTTCAGTACCTGTGTCTCTTGGATTAGCCTTATCTCATCCAGTGGATGTTCATTAGCTGTGCTCTGAAAGGAGAAAAAAAAAAATGGTTATAAGTAATGGACTGGCCAATGCAGTATTTTTGATATATTTTAAACTTCTAGGAAATGCAGCAGGTTTTTCTTAGGCAGAGATAGCGATAGCATTTTCAAGCATTTCCTGAAGTTTCACAACTTTCATTTTTTCAAAGAGAACTGAATTCAGCTATTGGATGGCAAATCTTGTTTTGGTTTATTTCATGGTCCTGTGACTTTGGAGATTTATAGCTTCCTCTTTTCAGAAACTGCATCTCAGAACTCAAGGTCATGAAGCCCCATGTACCATATTGGTGCACAAGGGGACAGACTTGGCTTGGGAAGAATTTCTGCATATCAGTAAACTGAAATGGTGCTTTAAAGTAAATCCCAAAGCAGAAAATCGGTATTTATGCAGAAGACACTTTAGAACCATAGTCCTCAGCCTCTTAAAGAGATAAGCATCTCAGCACCTGCTGAATGGACTTTTCCCACCTACCAGATTTTCACCTTATTTTATCAAAATCTCCCTGCCAAATGCTCAAGCCTTGAAGAAATTGTAGCTCACTTAAAAAAGCTTGAGCTTTGCTTTTTTGGGGCTTTTGTAGTCGACGTAGTTAGAATGTGATGTGTGTTGCCTGCCTTTCAGGTGCCCCTGCCCCACACCCTTCCCCTCCCTAGGAGGGAGACTCTACAACAGAGCTCCAGCCTAACTCCAGTTTCTCCCGCTACCGTCGACCTCACCCTCAAGGTATGTACCACATCCCTCTAAGGGTCATTTTCTTGCATGCAGGGGAAAAAGTTAATGGAGAACTTGCTGGTGAACCTTTTTTTTAGAGCCTTCCTTTGTTTCCTCTGCTGAACTGCTTTTGCATATAGACGGATGGCTGAAACACAAGACTATCAAAGGATGCATTTAAATTATAAATCTCTAACCCCGTTTTGCATTAACACTTGGCATCTCAACCAATCTTAGCTCCCACTGCCCAGAAAAAAAAAAGATCCTATCATTTTAGTATTGTACCACAGTGTTTGTGACAAACCATTAGAATCTGACCGAGGTTTTGGGGGAGTTTAGCTTAAAGTTGCCTGGTTTTGTATTAAAGGCTTGTAAGGAAGCTGCTTGGTAAGCCAGGCTTGATTTGTTCTTAGCTGTAAGATTTTGGTGCAGTGATAACGTGGTTTTGAGTTGGATGGCTAAAGTTCTAAATATTGCAATGTAGGTGATGTGTTGGTGTCTTTGAAGGGCAGCTTGATTGGCTAGTCAGAATGTGCTCTGTTGCATTATAAATGTTTTGTGCTTTCCTGTGTAGAGAAAGTGCGTAGAATATTTTGACTGGTGTTTTCCCATCTTGTTGGGTTTTGGACTGTGTGCATTGTATAACTCACTAACATAGAGTTGAGCTCTAGCTCTGCTACTGTATCTTTAGAAGTTTTTGGTCATCTTTGTTTCTGCTTGTTTTGGGTATTTTTCTTTTTTTGGTGTCCTAGATCTGCTTCGTGATTGTGACTGAACCAGTAGAAATATTATTGCTGCTTCTAGTGTTAAGAAAGAGGGATGTTTGAACTTAGTTTCTCTATTTTTTTATTTATTTTTTATTATTATTTTTTTAAGAGGAATTGGGTGCAGAACTAATGCTGGAGAAACTTGCTTGAGCATCCCAGTGAGACTGGTGTCTTGCTGGCATGGTTTGACAGCTGCTTTACATGTTCTGTATAGATAATAGTTTTTAATGATCTCTTGTTGGATCTTTGGTTTTCTTCTGTTAACACTGTTACTTCCTGAAAAAGATGTAACATTACTTTAAAACAACAGGCCAGTGAAAATGGGGAGAGGGCTGGTGAGGGACAACTAATTTAACAAAGATCTGTTTTTCTATTGCATTCTTGTGTAATAAGTTACAATAATCTGACATTCTGGCGCCTGAAAGCATTTTTCTAAAATATCAGTTTCTGTTTAGCAGCTGAATATCTGATTCGTGTGTAATACAGATAGGAATGTTACTCTAGTGTGATGCTGCAGAGAGCATGACACTGCTCAGTTAGAAAGCAAACTGCAGTCTTTGTGGTGTTCATCCTGCAGTTTCTTTTTCTGCTGTTCTGGTGTTGGTGATTTGATTGCTTTCTCAGGTGATAATAGAGCTTGGATGTGCTACCAAAATACATTGAAGATCTGTGCTTTGAGGCTATCTTGAAGAACACCCTGACCAAAATCTGAATGGAAAGACATTTGGAAGCAGCTTTGTCTTTTATTTCTCTCTCTTAGCCACTGGAGCTCTGCCTCCTTTTTGCAAATGCTGAAGGCCACAAGCTTGTGTTGAAGCACACTCTTGAGCCATTTTCACAACAGGCCTCCTGGTCCAGATAGAGCAAAGCAGCTCTTCATGTCATCCTTGCTGCTTTTAAAAGATACTTTTCAAGTAGCAGAGAGGAAAGCATTTCCTTCCTTCCTTCTCTTAAAAGAACAAGATCTCCAGGCTCTGCCTCCATAAAGGAATAGTCCTTGCCTCTCCTCTTCCTTCATCCCCTGTCACAGAAAGCTGTCTGTGAGGCGATTTGGTGGAGAAACTCGGCCACAGTTGCTCCCACTATGTGGGATCATTCTGGCAGGGCATAGGTATAAGGTGCGCACATGGCAAGGCTTGTTGAGATATCTCGTTTCCCTGGAGTGACTTTGCTAAAGACCCCTTTAGTAAGGCAGGCATCTTCTTAAAGACTTAGCTGAGAGAGCTATTGGCAGGTAAGAAGCTGAGCAAAAGAAGGTAAAAATCTTAAACTGAACTGCCTGGCCCTCTTCCATGTTCCAGGATTCCATCTAAAATGCCTCTGTAGGCATCTAGTCCAGAATCTGATAAATTTCTACTTTTCTGATCACTTAAGCTTCAGCATATTTAAGGATTTGCACCATGCTATTTGTCTCCAGTTAAGTTTTTTGGGTAATATGTACTGGACCATTATTGCAAATGTGAAGGCACTAATGGGTTAAGAGTGAACTGAAGCCTCAAGCAACCCATGATCTCCAACTTTCACTCTCTTTTTCCCATAATTGAGTATTGAAATTACAACACTTTCCCCAGCCTCACAGAGGTCCTTACTCCTTCATAATCTGGTCTGTAGATGGTGCTGCATAGGCACTCTTAGACTACCAGTCTCTTGCATCTGTTTTTCTGGTTTAAGAATTTCTAAGAGATTGTTCAGGAGCTCACTAATAGCAAAGCTGTCATAAAACTCAGGACTCTTGTTACATGCCCTTTACTGCATATTGGAAAATGGAAGACAAAATGCAGCATGTAAACTGTAGCTTTTGCTATCAGTAGTTTCTCCAGGACATCATGAAACTCATTGAGTATAGTAGAAGCTTCTATGCCTTCTCTGTTCCAACATTCACAGGTACTTCTTCACTTTCTTTTAATACAATGCAGTACTAGGATTATCTTACCAGAACCTGTACTGTTCAGAAAGGAGCTGGTAGTCTTACCTGTACTTCACCTTAAACTTTTCAGCATGTTAATAATAAATTTTTAAGTTTGCTTTGTTGCAAGAATCAGAACCAATTTGGAAGAAAACTTTGTAGAGGGAAAACTGAGAATGATTGCTGGGGAAGACGGTCTCAAAAATGAAAATAGGTAATTTACCTCCAAATGATTTGGTGTGTAACAAAGTTTCTCTCCTTCTCCTTTAGTCTCTTGAGGAATACAGAACTCCACTTTCCACATGGTATTGATAACCTATTACCCACTTCCTTTGATACTGCTTTGCTTTTTTTTTATCCCTTCTGAAGCATCTAGGCAAATAAGCTAAGTCTGTCCAGGCTGTGCCTAATTGATATAGAACAGGGTAGGTTGAAAGTATGACTTTGAGATTGCAAGTCCCAGTTAGGGAGCTCTACTGATTCATGCAGTGAGGTCAGCTTTGTGGGTGAGTATGTGTCTACCCCTTTACTTACACCACTGGATGGCACCTGACTTTGAGAAGCTTGCAGTTGCCAGGTGAGCAATTTCAGCCCATGACATTCAGCTCTAGCAAAATCTTTGCTTCAAGTGGGGACAGCTGAAGGTTGTAGAGAAGTCCATGGACTGTGTTTGAGACTTTAAATTAGTGAGTGCCTGATATTTCCTTTTCAGGAGTTGCTCAGAAGTATCTTGGCTCAGATTTGGCATTGCGTGTCTAATGTAGCAGTAACTAGATTGTTATTGGGTACAGTAGAGCAATAGTTCTTTCCACTTTTGGTGGAAGATAATTGTATGTAAATTACTTAAATTGGAAGTTTCCTCTTCCTTGCTGTGCAAGACTTAAACTCATAATTATTATAGAAATAGAGGAGCATGAAGCATTTTTAGCATTCGTGTAAAACAGCTTGCGCAAGCTGTGTCAGCTCGTCATTGCTGCTTGAACAGCAGTTGCTCTGGAAATCTAAATTTGACTATTCTCATGTTTACTGAAGTGTGCATTAGATATTTTTGGTGATAACTCAAGGTAGATGGTTTACCAAGAAAGCAAAGGGCTGTTTGGAAATGGCCCAAATAATCTGTGAGTAAAGGACTTAATGGAAATATTTAGAGGGCTTTTTAATTTTCTTTTGCTCACTGTGTCTTTTGCTCTTGATGTCAAACAAAACCCGGCCAAATTGGTGTGAGTGAATTCTCTTTTGAGCATTGAATGCTAACATGATGAACTGTGCACGTGTGCAGTTGGAACAGATCAGAAGCTCCAACTTAAGGCTGTATGCTTTTTGCATGAACAGAGTTGCACGATTATGGTAACTTTTAAAAAAGAGAGGCTCGCATGAAGCCTGAATTGCCTTTTGAACTGAAATGAACTGTTAATAAAGAGGAAAACTGAGTAGTTGAAACTTCCTAATAGATGAGGAAATTTGTTTTGTTTTGAATAGATGGAGTCTGCACGCAAAGCGTGGGAGAATTCCCCAAACATGGGGGAGAAGAGTTCACCAGTGACCTCATCGGCATCTCCCATTGCTGGTGGCAGTGGTAGCAGCAGCAGCAGTAGCAGCGCTGGGCCGAGCGGTGGTACTTACAGCTCTTTCTCTAGTGCATCAATGCCTCCTATTCCTGTTGCCTCGGTTACACCAACAACTTCACTATCAGGTACCAGATGTCAAGATTGTAGTATCCTGTTGTATTCTTCCTTGGTTATGTTTGTCAAGAGACTACATTCCCTTTGGAATTAAGTTTAATGCAAAACTAGCAGAAGTTTTATGCTAGTGGGAAATGTTAGATGGGAAGAGCAGCTTACCAAATACCTTTTAATTAACACCTGTTTCACTTCAGTCAGCTGAAAAGAATATTAAGATGACATCTCTCTAACTATGCTTCTTACCTGGCCTTGAAAGAGGAAGTAAACTTCTGTTGGCTGCTTTATTGGTTTCATTTTCTTCACCTGAATGAAGGCAAACAAGTAGATTTTGGAGCAGATGGTAGCTCTGATATCCAGCTGATTTCAACCTTTCTTTTGTCTGTGCTCTCGCTTTTGGAGTCAAAGCTTCAACAGCTCCTACCAAAACCCCTTTGCACGAGGTAAAGCAAATGTCCAGCAGCTTTTCACAAACAGTGCTGGCTTCCACCTTGGTTCTTAGCAGCAAAGATGCTATATCTGGTTAAATCTTCATACCTTGGAATATTATTATGTATGCCCAAATCTCAGCTGAAATGGTTGAAAAAGACCTTTCACTGGAGCCTGGCTCTCAACCACAAGAGGCACAACCACCATATGTTGTAATATTTTGTTGCATAACTAACCAAGATGTTCACTTCAGTATTGTGATATGCTCCTATACTTGAGAAGGGCGATGTATTATGGTTGCAGCACTACAGTGAACTTAATAGAATTGTCTTCCCTGTCTGTCTCACATTGATGGAAACAGCTGCATTAGGTTTTGGTGTTCCTTACCACTTGTGGCTGTGCTTGCATAGCTGTCCCAATACTGACCACTGAAAGATGAGGCTTTGAAATATCTTTAGTTTTTTTATGATGTATCACATGTTTCTCTTCTAGGAGCTGGAACATACACAACCTCCTCACTGAGTACGAAGACTGCCAGCACCTCAGACCCTCCTAATATATGTAAAGTGAAACCACAGCAGTTGCAGACAAGCAGCCTGGCTTCTGCCAGTCACTTTTCCCAGCTGAGCTGCATGCCATCCCTCATTGCCCAGCAGCAGCAAAGTCCCCAGGTCTATGTGTCTCAGTCTGCAGCAGGTAATAGTGTTTGCGGCTGAGAAGCCAGTTGTCCACTCTCTTTTTGAGTTCTGAAGCTGGGGAGTTGAATTCAGTTCTGCTTTTATCTGCAGTAAAGACAAAATGATGGAGAGCATTCTGTAAGCAAATATTCACCATTTTTTGTCTTATTCTAAATACGTAAGCATTACAGAGATAATGCTGTGGTGTTAGCCTGTTGAGGAAAGTAAGTTTGAGTGTCTTGACGTTAAATTATGTAAGACCAAGAATGATGAAGTCTTGACTTCTTAAAGTGCTACAACAGTTTAGAATCATGGTATTTTTCATTAAAGGAAATTACGTGACAATATAGCATGTTCTTCCTCCTCCTTTACCCAAATGCCTGTTTTTGACAGATTCTGTTGCTTGTCCCCGAAGAATTGCACGAGCTAAAGTTGCATATGCAAGACTTGATAGATTCTGGGGGTGAATTTAGCACCCAGCTCTTCAGTTCTGTTTCTTCTCCCAGTCTTGTAGTTGTCACACTGAGAAGTACTTAGAGATGCAGCCACTGTAACTCTTGATAAAAACTTTTTTAGCACAGATGTTTGGAATTTGGTGCTAATTGTATTGCTCTTCCTGAGGTACTGCAGCTCAAATCCCAGCATTTTATATGGATACAAGTCATCTATTCAATACTCAACATGCACGTTTGGCACCACCTTCCCTGGCTCAACAGCAAGGCTTTCAACCAGGGCTTTCTCAGGTATTTAGGGATTTCTTTGTGTGTGTGTGTTTGCTTTGGGCTCTTTTCCCCCCTCCCTTTCCATATTGCTTTTGATGCTCTACTAACAAGCTAATGAGGGCAGGGGAGAGTGAGACTAAAGACTACTCAAAAATGAGGTCATCCCTGTCCTTGCCATTTAATTCCAGAGCATGCAGGTGGAGTTTAATGTTTACTGCTTCTGAGAATGAAAGCATTTGTCATGAAAGTTGAGAGAATAAGCTTTCACTCACAAATACACTTTATGTAAATGTACGTATTCATGTGAGGTGTTTATGGGGTGATGTTAGTGCAGGCATACTCCACTTCTGTAGCACAATCATATGTAGTCTTCTGCCGCTGTTTTGTATGCATATCTAAGGGTTTATTCTATCTCTGCTGGTTATTTGCAAGAAAAAGTGTAAAATTCAACAAGAAAGTGACTTTTCTGAACAGGAGCAATACCACCTCTGTATGCAGCCTTGGGATTTGATGTTCTTTTATTTTTTATAATGTTAGACAGATCCTGGCATACATTTAACTGTACCTTTTCTACATAACTTTTGTTCTTGAATATTTAATGTCGTCTTTTTTTGTGCAGCCTGCTTCAGTTCAGCAAATCCCTATCCCCATCTATGCACCTCTACAAGGACAGCATCAAGCTCAGCTAAGTTTAGGAGCAGCACCAGCTGTTTCACAAGCTCAAGAACTGTTCAACTCATCCTTACAGCCTTATAGGTAGGTAGTGCACCTTTCTTTGGGTTTTGAGTGGCAGAACTTATAGAGCTTTCTTCCCTTGCAGACTTGTGTTCTATGCTCAGTAGCTGCCTCATCTTCCTGTCTTCCCCAAAAACTCTTTCTTCTGTTTGGCTGAGAATTTTGTATGTGGTTTGTCTGTCCAGTCTGCATGTGTAGATATAGCTGTGAAATCGTGGGTTCAAAAATTTATGCATAATTGTATTTTTAGGAAACTAGGCTAAAATGCTGAAAACAAAGTCTTTCATACGGGGTGGGGGGGAGTCTGTCTATTTAATTTAATAATTTTTGTTCATCGTTTTCTAATCAAACCAGCACTGGAGTCTTGAAACACTTTGAAATCCTAGTTTGAGCCCCATAGATGGTAAAAACTTAAGTTCAGATGCGCAGGGTATAGTAAGGTATGTTACAGAATAACTGTTTTCTGTTTGCTACCAAAGATAACAGGAAGACCATTATCTCTCAAATGGCATTGATGGCCAGAAAGAATTCCACTGTATGCCTTTCCAAAGCTTCCTTGCAGTTCCTGTCAAAACTGATTCACAGTAGTATAATTCCGACAAATTTTGTTAGTTGCCCTTTGAGAAAGTTTCTTTGGAAATGTAGTTACAGGGTTTTGTATGTGCTGTAGAAAAACCTGCTTATTGCAATGCAGAAGGCTGAAGCCACAGAAAGTTTAATTGACTACATGCATATCCTGACTTTGTGCTTGGCTGACTTTGGACCAAGTATTGCTTGTCCTGCCTCAGCTGACAGAAATCATTGCAAACAATTGGCGAGTTGCAGAAACACAATCAGTCTGGCATGTGGTCCAGATTAAATAAATGCTTCTGGCTGATCTGGTCATGCACAGACCTGGTATTAATGGAATTTTGGGTTGTGCTCTCTGTAAGAGTACTTTTCCCACATCTTTAAAAGTGTAGTGGTGGAGAAGCTTCCAGATGTGAAAATGTTTTTGGCTGTATCGAAGACAGTTCCCTGCATTACAGTCCGGGCAAGTTTCTCTGGCACTCAAGAGTGCAACTGTAAGAATGTTTTGCAGTTGAAGTACAGAACAAAGCTAACCCAGATGTTCTGTCAGGTAAGGATGTGGCCACTACACTAACAGATTAACAGGACCTGTGCTGTGCTGGTGCATATTGACCGAGTGATAAAGTGAAAAGTGTTTTTACATCAGAAACACTCTCCTCTGAGCTGAAGAGCTTTGAGAGATGCATTTATTAAAAAAAAAAAAAAAAAAATTATTCAGTCTGAAGACAGCTTATTCAGCAGGCTCTTAATGGAAATGTTCAGATGAATACTTCTGATAGACTAAAACAGCCTGTGATGCTTTGTTGTACTGGTTTTGGTCTTTGTTTCTTAAACAAACTGCAACTTCCTCATGCTGGTGGCAAGGGCACAGAATATCTAGTTACAGTTAAAGGCTGTGGTGTCTGTCTGTTACTACTTGAAGCCAAAACATTAATTTGGAAGCTGCAATTGTCCGTATCTCATGATTTAACTTGTCAGTATTAAAAGCTGGACTATGAAGATCTGTGAAGTCAAGAGAACAAAGCAGTTTACTTCTATGACTAAGTGGATGTGTTCACGTGTGGTGCTTCCCCGTTGTCCTACCTTATAGCACAGGAGCTAAGAACTGGTGGCTTCTGTATACAATGGTTAAGTTATGCAAAAACTGGTTTAGCATGCATATCTAAATAGTGAAGTGTACTTTAAGATATAAAAAGGTTAGTCATTTTCTTCCTGTGGCCTTTAGTAGCATCTGTTATTTTGTTGTGTGCAGAGTAAACAAATCTACCTTTCTTGGGTGAAAATCTGCTCAGTAGAGCTAAGCATTCTAATTAATATATAATAACCTGTGTTCTTAATTTGCGATGGCTCATTGTTGACCCCTGCCTGCATTTTAATGGATACTGCTTCATTCTCTTGCAGATCCCAACAAGCTTTTATGCAGAGTGGTTTGTCTCAGCCATCACCAGTAGTTCTGTCTGGTACAGCCTTACACAACTTCCCAGCTGTACAACACCAGGAGCTTGCGAAGGCCCAGTCAAGCCTGGCATTTCAACAGACTTCTAATACACAGCCTATTCCTATCTTATATGAACATCAGCTTGGTCAAGCTTCAGGACTGGGAGGCTCTCAGCTTATTGATACACACATTCTCCAGGTAGGAAATGCTCCAAAATGCAAAACTTCTGCAAGGGTTTGGTAATTTCATAATGAAATAATAAATCAGCATTGCTCAGTTTGGGATAAGCCCACCTTTGTGGTAATTACATGGTAGTCAAGGTGGCAGGAAACTTAAGATACTTGGAAGAGAATGCTCTCCTAATTTCTTAAAGGTACATTAGGTAATCTCTGAATTGAGGATTGTTCCTCAAACTGAAGGACTCTGCATTTCTATCACTAGATTTCATTTCTGTTACAGTGAGCAATAAAAGGCCAGATGCAGATGAGATCTTTACCACAAACTGAAACCTTCAGTCTATCAGCTTCCTGTGCTGTGGTTTCGATAGTACTGGTTGGAGTACAGAATGATGTGCCATGCTGTCTCAGAACTTCTTTCCTAAATACTTTTCATGTAATGGTGTCTCTCACTCTTCCTAGGCCAGAGCTACGCTCACTCAGGCTTCAAATTTGTACTCTGGACAAGTTCAACAGCCTGGACAGAGCAATTTCTACAACACTGCACAGTCTCCCAGTGCTCTCCAGCAGGTAAACTATGGCATGGTAAATTTCCTAAATTGTATTCTTCTTAAAAGCATGTTGCTGTTGTTGATGGGTTTTGTGGGATAGAGGTGGGGCCTGAGACAATATTTACTTCTTCCAAAATGTAAGAATTGAAAATTGATAGCAAAGGAGAGCTACTGCAGCAGCACTGAAAAGCTGAGATGCTGACTAGTTGTATGGCTGACAAGCTCATGTTCATCATTTGTTTCTGGCATCCTTGTCTTAAATAGTTCATTTTCCAGTGATAGGCAAAGATTTAGTTGGGACATTGATGTTGCTAATTGATTGAAGTATATGCTGCCTTTATGAGGGCAGGTATCAGTGATTGTGGAGAGACAGACATAAACTCCCAAGTGTTTAGTGCAGCCTAGTTGTTAACAGCAGTGAGTGAAACCTTAGAGCTGCTACACGTATCAGTGATATCAAATACATAGAGAACAGATGAGAAGTCAGCAGATAGGTGATCATACAGACAAACAGGACAGACAGATCAGTAACTGGTAACCTAAGTCAGGAGGCTTGTAAAGTAACTGGTGACTTTAAGTATTTTGTGAAAGAACTGTTAATTTGCTGTGTGCAAGCATTCCATCATATTTACAGGAGGCTGTCTAGTGGTTTCCATCTTCTGGTTCATCTTTAAAGGGCTTTAAAAAAAAAAAGGGCTTGTGAGTGAGTAATTTATAATAATAGCCTACTTCATACACATGAAAAGTTGTCAAAACAGAAATCTGGAAGAGTCTTAAAAAATTTTATGTCATCTGTTAAAAATCTACCATAAAGTTTAAAGGACTTTTTAGAAGGGTTAGTGCTATTAATGTGTTTAAGCTTAGCTGTCTCTATGCTTTTAATCTGTTATCCTTCAGAGCAGAAGCCTAGTAAGTCTTTCACATCTGGAGAGTATCTCATCGTTCTTTGCAGTTTGTGACTTGATGGTTAGACTGGGAGATGCAGTAACCCCTGCCAGTCAGTTCAGTGCTGTGGCATTTTCACTTTTATCACGACCATTCTGGGGTGTTTTCCCCACAGCACTCCCTGTTAATGCAGGCAAGGGACAGGCCATAGTTGAAGGGGTTTTTAAAGCTGAGACTACTGTCTATTGGAACTACAGAAAAGTAAAATGTAGTTTTCTTCCCAAACAGTGCCCTTATGATGACTGAAACAATTGGAAATAAATAAATAAACCCACCCTCCAAATGGCTATTTTGTTCTACTTTTTATTTTCCAAGTTAGTTTTGCTTCTTTGTACTGTGGAATGATGTTGGAGTTAGGAGCTAGCATGCAACTTTCTTCCTGTAAAGCAAAGACCCAAATGCCATTAGAAGGGATTATAAAGACAGGCTAAATAATAAATTCCCTTACTACCTTGCATCTCTCTGGGTAAATGTATGAACTGATTAAGTAATTTACTTTGAATATAGCTGAAATCATAGATAGTAAAGAACGTTAAATAGCAGCCCTTGTGTCTGTTACTGGTGATTTTGTACTTTTTTCCAGGTGACGGTACCTTTGCCAGGATCACAAATTTCTTTGCCTAACTTTGGATCCACAGCACAGCCACTTATTGCCCTACCCCAGTCTTTACAACCACCACTACAGCACACGCCACCGCAAGCGCAGGCTCAAAATCTAAGCAGACCTGCACAAGTAACCCAGCCTTTCAGAGGATTAATCCCAGCAGGAACTCAACACAGTATGATTGCTGCAACTGGAAAGGTAATAATATTGGTAGATACAGAGTACAAAAAATGAATACAAAGCACAGCTGTGTTACAGAACCAGCATGGCAGCCCATGTTGACTCTTGCATCTATAAATCTGCCTTGACTTTAAAAGGTAAGGAGCAGAAAATAGAAAGGCCAGTTATGGTTAGTTCCTTAGTGACTGGATCTGTGCATTTTGTAAAGGTTTAACTGAGTGGGGTGGTTTGGTGTGTGGGTTTTTGTTGTTGTTGTTTGGGTTTTTGTTGTTTTGGGGTTTGTGGTGTTTTTGTTTTGTGTTTTAGCTAACTTGATGCTAGTTCATTTGCACTATCAGAATACCTAGTTTGATAGTGACTGCATGGACCAGTAGGTTATTTCATGTAGAAGCCACATAGAAAACGGTACAGAGCCATTGTGAGAGCAGCAGGCAAACATCACCCCACTGTCAGGGCTGGTTTCTAATTCTGGTCATGCATGGGCTTGTCCCTTTTTCTCTGGCATGAGACCAAAACCAGCTGTAGAGGATCAAGTCTTTCTAGTGCAACAACCTGGAATTTTAGGGGCTTCAATGAGCTCTATATCAGCTATGACCTTAAATCAGGAAAACTCTACTAATGTTACTGGGGGCCTGCTTTTCTGAATAGCACAGCAAAGTGCACATTGAGAACTTACCATTGTATGCAAGGCAGGACTGGTGATGTGTTTGGGGGATAAGAAAAAAAAAAAGAGCTGGCCTTGCAGCTGAGAACTCCCCTTGAGCGACAGCTCCACTAAGGAGACAACACTGAAATAGTACAATAAACTTGAACACTTAGGAGGGAATTCCCTCCTTTATCTGGACCTGCTGTGGTAATTGTTAATGAGGGGATGTGTAGAGCTGGCTTCCAATCACAAGGTCTCTTGTCTTAGATGGAACCACAAACTTACAGGCACCTGGGATTTTTGGCTAGTGTGCAGCACAATGCAGTTGCAGCATACTTTCAGATGAGCAGTGGGTGATAACACTGGATGTGAACACAGCTAAGCTTTGTGTCAGATACAGAAGGTCTTCACCCAACACAGGGAGTAATTGAGCTCTAGAAATGCACCTGAAATCCTTATGGCCTGGCCTAGGTTTTAGGGTGCTGTTGAGTTTAAAATAACCCTGCTGTCCCAATGATTTTCAGCTGTGATGATAAAAAAAACTCTCAGATGTGGACAAGTGTTGGACAGTAGTGGCAGAATTCCAGATCACCTAGATGAATCTCCCAAGCAGCAGTGTGTTTCTTGATAACGCTTGTTGGAAAGTGGAACTCATTTCAACAAGAAATTAAGTGCAGTGGTATGGTGGCCTTTGGTGACTTTCCTGCCCTCTCCTAATGGTTTGATCGTGTTCCTGCTCAAGAAAGTTAACTTAGAGCAGCCTCTCATTTGTGACTGATTTTTTTTTATTGCTGTTACTCTTTGTGGCCACTTGTGGAAAGATGCTGTTCTGTTGAGTGTATCTGCAAAATTAACATGCAAGTTTCATTGCACCAATTAAGAGTATAGAGATTTTTGCATGAATGACAGCTCCTTTTTTGGTGTTTTTTTATAGAACTGGATTATATTGTGACATTCTTCACTTCAACATTTTTCAAGATTGTATTTAAATATTTTCATGTGGTACTTGAGCTGGGGAAGGGAATTTCAACCCTGAAACATTAATCTATATTTTTTTTAGGGCCAACCATGTGAAATAAGTCACAAAACCCTTTTGTTACACAGGAAGCTCAGGTTAGAAAGCCAGTACTGTTGCTGGAAGTGCCAAGTAGTGTAGGAGAATTTTACATAGAGGTGCTTGTGGTTCTAGGACGGTCTTAATTAGAAGAAGCTGTTTTGCTATCTGACTTTGATCTTGATCTATGTGACCTATTTTCCCTGAGAAAATGAAGTGTGAGGTAAGCTTACAGTTACTTCCTAAATGTTAATTCTCTTTCAAGGAAAAATGACATGAATTGCTGTGTGTTTCAGATATCAGAAATGGACTTGAAGGCCTTTGGAGGGGGCATTGATGTTAAACCTGGAACACCACCAGTTACTGGTAGAAGTACTACTCCAACCTCCAGTCCTTTTCGGTAAGTATCTCTTAAGCTCAAAATTCCTTGAAATCAGAGCTAGGAAATGTACCTAGTCATGCATGAGCAACCAATTCTGAAAGGTATGAGGTGAGGGCTGCCAATGTAAAATACAATCCTTAATATTAGCTTAAAAGCAGCATTCCATTAGTTGCCATATCTGCTATAGTTGACCAGAAGTAATATTAAAAATACGTTTTCTTTATTAAGTGAAACTAAATAAGTCATATAAAATGACCTGGGATTGTACCAGGAAAACTCAGAAGGGGCGGGGAAAATGTACATTGGCATAAAACACTTAAGACAGTTTATCTTAATTGGGATGCTCAAAGAAAGAACACTTAAAGGCATACACCCCAGCTGTGGCAACAATTCTGTTAAATAGATAAGAGTTGTTACAGGATCTGTGAGCTTCACAGGTGAAATTAGCAAGTGATTTGCTTGATTAATTGACAGAATTAACAGAATCTTGCTCACGTGCAGATGTGTTTCATGTTGGGCTGCTTGTGGGTGAAGTTATTAGCAGGCTGAAGGAACTTGAAAATGGAACTTTGCTACAAGTTGCTTTTGTTGTTGAAAGCTACTCTTCCATTCATAGTTAACTGCATTGGGTGGCTCTCACTGTAGCAGACTTGACAGTGTTCAGGCTTTTCTAGTGAAGCAGAGGTGAAAGCTTGAACCCAATACTGAAGTCATGCCTCCAGTACTTCACCTAAGAAAAAAGTGAAGGGTTGAGGAAGAAGCAGCTTGAATTTGCAAGCTGGTCAGCAGTTAGGACAGTTGATGTGATGGTACGTATCTTGGAGTTCTACACAAGATGTCTTTTATTCTAGCAAACAAAACAAGGCTTATCATAAGCTTTTGTTCTTAAGTGTAGAAGGACTAGGGAGGTCAAAAAAAGCATAATAGACTTCAAGAGTTCAAAGTGAAAACTAGAGAGTTCTTTAAGCTTACAAATGTTGGCGTGTGTTCAGTTTAGCTGGCCTCCTTGGCACTGGTGCCCCACTGCTCAGTTGATGCTGTGTGTCACCCACACACTCTGCATGAGAGCTCTGACATTCAATATCCATTTCCTAAAGAAGGCTGTTCACTCTTTTCTGGTTCTCTGAGGGCTGTTTGGTGTCTTCCCCCCACATAATCTTTCAGGCTACATTGAATTCATGGTGCTTCAACACCATGTTCTTAGCCAAATAAAATCAGGGAAGAGTGTTTTCTGTGAATTCTTTAAATCTGTTCAAGTGCATTTTGAAACGTTTGACAACAGGTCAGAGTGGAAACAGCTGCATATGGCAGCTTCTGCTGTGCCTGTTGTGACAAGCTCTTGAACTTGACATGATGGAGCAAACAGTGTTGAGAGGTAGTGCTGAACACGAAAGAGCAGGAATGGGAAGAGGATCACACTTTCAACATCAGTATTTGTGTTACAAATACTTTTGTGAAGGGTCTCTTTGATACAGACCTTATCCTGGAATCTTTACATATCCTAAATATTTCTCATTGTGGTTTCTCTTTGTATTCTTAAGCTCGGAGTTTGCATTGAATCTAACAGTAGGTACAGAAGAACATCTGACACCACCTTCTCCAAGAGACTTTTTCCCCCTCTCCAATGCTGAATTAGTTTTAACTTGTAACTAAAGGCAGAAACATCCTCTGAATGAGAGCAGTGTGATTCTAACTGGTGTTCTGTTCTTTAGGGCCAGTTCTACAAGTCCTAACAATCAGTCCAACAAAATGAACAGCATTGTCTACCAGAAGCAGTTTCAGTCAGCAGCTGCTGCTGTGAGAATGACACAGCCGTTTCCTGCACAGTTTGCACCACAGGTAGGTGACTGGTGGCTTCCTGCAAACAAATCTTGTTTCTCTGTATGACCTGGCAGTGACTGTTACCTTGACTGTGTTTCCTCAGACTTTATCATGGGGAGATAAGAAATGGAATCCTTAAAATGAAATGGTGTGAGAACTGATTTCAAGATCAAAGCCCCCCAAAAAACCCTCTCTTATTCTCCTAACTAGTAGTGCAGATTTTGTGGTGTGTTTAGTTTTGAGAGTTCTGTGAATGGTAAGGAATTTAATACAAGTTGTGAATGACAGAACACAGATGGTTTTCTGATGGCTTCCCCATGCAGCTGTAATGCACCTCATCCTGCAAAAACAGTTTGGCTGGGGAAGGGGAGAAGCCTCATGTCTCCGAAGGGTCCCAGTGCCTATTTCAAATGTTTAGAGACAAAGCAGATGTGCAGTTGTTTGTCTGAGATGATGCTCTGAAGTGTTGGAGTACTTCAGGTTGGAAAGGGTCTTTGGAGGTCATACAGTCCATGCAAAGGATTTGATTTGCTTTTGGCATTCCAGGGAGCACAACTTAGACAGGTGGCGCATCCCTGTTACAGGTGACTGTAGCCAGGCTGCCAGGGAACTGTAGCCTCTGTAAAAAATGTAGGATATTTCCATCTGTCTTAGCATTTGGAGTGTTTGACTGCAGGGCTTGAGACTTTATTTTTGGATTGCCACTATTAGTGACTCCTCCACTGCCTTGCATGGGTCTTCTCCCTCATTAGGTGCTGGTTTTCATTTGCAGGTTCTACTTCCAGGCACAGCAATGCTGCAGGGCTGGGGTTTTTTTTAATGTAGTTCAGGGGCAGTCTCTTGTAATGTAAAAACCTATTTTCTTGACATCAGTTTGACAGCAGAGCAGCGGTTTTTCCCCCTTTAAGGTAATGCCAATGTGCAATCTAGTTGGCAGTTTTCTAATTGCAAAATGTCTCTTTGTTGTTTTTCCCCCACTTAGATCCTCTCTCAGCCTAACCTGCTCCCTCCATTGGTAAGAGCCCCATATACTAACACCTTCCCAGCGCCTGTTCAGAGGCTGCCAGTAGTACTGCATAGTCAGATGCCATCTCAGATGACCACAGGCCTTATGAGCCACCCTCATTTACCACGTGTGGCCAGAGGTCTTTGTGGATCAGTATCTGGAGCCAGAGGCAATCAGGCCCAGGCTGCGATGAAGGCTGAACGAGACATGAAGGTTAGTACTCGAACAGCAGTGCTGTGAACACCAGTTCAGTCTTGACAGCTTGTAGGGCAGGAATGTCTGCAAATCATGTCTTAAGTAAAATGCCTCTGGACCCAAAGGCAGTAGCCAAGCCTTTAACAGCTGAACACAGACCTTCCCTAAGGCCTGGATTTTTAGTAAGAACTTTTGGGAACTTCCTTTTGCGAGTGCTCTTGTGGTCAGTAGTTGTGAAGCTGCCACTGCTGTCAAAGGCAATCTGATAACTAGGTGCCAAGAGCCTGTTTTTTTTGTTTGGGTTTTTTGTGTGTGTTTTTTTTTTTTTTTTTTAAGAATTATGAGGCCTGCAGCCGTGGCTGTTAGCTGTTATTTCATATCTGCCTCCCCAGCTCTGAGCAGCGGTATGAACCCTCATGTTCACCCAGACTTGCTCCCTGGTGACTCTGGAGATTGATTCCCTGGTGGTTTGTAATGTGTTGTGGTAGAAAGCAGTAGCTCACTGCACTCTGTAGAAGAGGTGGCTACATTTCAGTAGCATGTGATGAGACGCATCTAACTTGCTAAAGCACTTTGGGGACCCTTCAGGTTGAGGCAGACTTTTCTGAGGCAGGACTGCAACATGGGGCATCTCTGCAGGGACGCTGTTGTACACATAGCCCATTTTTTGCAGAGTAGCTTGCTTGTGTAAGTAGATGGTACTAAAGAGTGCCTTCATCTGCTGTCATTCACCATAACCCATGGACTGAGGTGTAAAAGCAAGAGTGTGTTTTTCCTGGTTGTAGGAGAATTGATCACCCCTGAAATTCTAGGTATTTGGTTCATTTAGTTTTCTACCAGTGGCTTTTAGTAGCCTTACCAAATAATGCTTAGTATATTGACTTGAGCATATATGATTAATTTCATCTAGCCAGTCTTGGCAAATACCAGTACACAGTCCTGGTTTTCTGAATCTCCCTGCAAACACTCTTCTGAAGAATGTGAGTTATTCTGTCATGTTTGGTTACTTGTGATCCAGTCATCCAGCCTTTTGGCCTTAACCTCAGGGGACTGGTGAAATCTGTGCAAAAGATTTCAGGTGTCCATCCGGCTCAGGAAAATCAGGCTTTTGCTGCAGTCCTGCACACCAGAGTTCACAGGTTTGTTTTCTGTTCCGTTGCTGGTTGAGTCACTTGGAGCAACCACACAGTATTAAAGCCAAGACCTCTTGTTCCAGGCTTTTGCTGTTTTGCTCCCTCTTTGGCCCCATTTTCTGGGGGGAGGGAAATGCAAGCACCACAGACAGCATAAAGTACTTGGAGAGGTTTGCAGCAGCTTAGTGTCCGTATTGTAGTTGGGGTTCCTTGTTATTAAGATAACACCTTTTAAACTTTAAAAAAGGTGTTTGACTGTATTGGGCTTAAATCACACAGCTTGCAACAGATTGAACTCTTAATGCAACTCCTGCCTTGCCTGAGTCTGGGCAGAAAACACAAGTGGAAGCCAGGCAGTAGTTTGTGCTGCCTGGAATGAGTGCCTGCTTTGAGTGGGAAACAGATAAAGCTTCAGCTTACAGGGGATGCAGCCTTGAACCCAGTTTGCTTGCATTCCTATTGCAGATTCTGAAATATGTGTCCAGAACAACAGGAGGGGAAAATTTGGGTGCTGAGACTAGATTCTGCTACTGTGATACTGCCCCTGTGCTCAACAAGTCCAGACCACATAGCAGGAGAAATGGCAGCTGGCAGGGCTTGGGCAGCATGCAGACACAGGCATCTTCTGGTTGTGTCTGGCTTGTGCTGAGGAGTGAAGCTTTGCTTTGAGCCTACTGTAGGCAGGGTTTAGACTTTTTCAGCTCTGCAATAGTAATGATATAAAAAGATGTTAGATAATGCTTTAGACTGCTGTCCTTGATCATGTTCTGAGATGAGGATTAGGAAGATAAAGGGAAGCCTAGGTGTGGTGATAACCTACTGCTGGGGAGCCAAGCACCCAGATGTGGTGACATCTGGATGGACACTGCCTTTCTAGGAAGGTCTGGCCACTGTGGTCAGTCCTTCCTCTCATTTAAGAAATACTTTTGTGAACTCACTCTTATTCCAGTGCCCTCTCTTCAGTAAATCTATTTTCTCCCTTTCTTAAGGCAAAGCAGAGAGCAGAGGTCCTTCAGTCCACCCAGAGATTCTTTTCTGAGCAGCAGCAGAGCAAACCCATAGGAGGCAAAGTGCAGAAAGTGGATGAGAACGGGAGCAAACCCACCGAGGCAATTGCTGACTCCTCAGGAGTCTGCCAGGACAAAAATGAGGAAAAGCCGACCCCTGCGCCTGCTGCAGCCACGAAACCCGTTAGAACTGGACCAATCAAACCTCAGGCAATCAAAACTGAAGAAACAAAATCTTAAGAGGCTGTGTTTTCATGGAGGTGGGGGAAGAAGGGGAGGGTGGGTGAGATAACAGCAGCATGAATTTATAGTCAAAAGGAGGAGACAAGTCTTCTCTGCAGGGCGCTGTACAGCGTAAAGGGACACAGAAGCTATTGTCAGTTACGGATGCAAACTGCCCTGTATCCAGCTGAGCTTCTGGGCTCCTTGGGTTTGTATCTTTTCTCACAGCATGAAGGCTGCTTTTGGTGTGCGCACGTTCTACACGTGTGTGCGTGTTTTGGCTTACACACCTGTATGCTTCCCAAAGTGGAAAAATATTGAGAATTAGCACCTACCTGTGGTGGGGAAGAAAGTGGTTGGGGAGGCGTGTTCCTGGCAGACAAGATGAATATTATTTACTTCAGGCTCTGATCTTCAGCTGCTATTTATCTTTTTATAAACCCATCAGTATGAGAACATGCAGATCTGAAGATGGTGCTGGGCCAAGTAACATGGTGTGTTAAGTTTTTAGTGAATTAAGAAGCTTCTATCTTGTAATAAACAGAGGGATTCATATAGCTGGTGAAATTGCCTTTGCCATGTGACCTCTAACCTAACGTAACACAAAGAGTAACGCTGATGATGTTGCGTTCCCCTCGGAAGGCAGTGCTTTGCTGGCTGCTGCTTCTTGGATGACAATATACTGTATTTAGATCACTGTATGAAAATGCTACTTGGCCACTGTGTTCTCTACACCCACTCCCCCCTCAGTTGCTCACCTCTGGAGTTGAAAGGTTCATTGCATCAATAGTCAGATTTGTTCTGTTCACCCCTGTCCAGCTTTCTTTATATGATGCGAGTGATCTTTAAACGGTTTCCAGCTTATGTCTGTATACAGCAACGAGCACTTAGAACTGTGCCACGAGAATAAAAGAAACCTTACCAGATTTAGGAGAGTTTTCTCTAAAAGGTGCATTCTTTATCTCAGAGCTGCGCCGCACCACCTCCTTGCCCACAGTGTGCTGGAAAGTAGAATCAAGTCAAATAAATGCCTTTTTAATTGTATCCTCTAGTATTATAGCTGTAGGACAGTACTGTATGATACTTCTGTGAATGTAAGATATCCTGTACCTGCTTATGAAATGTAGTAGTGACTGTGCTATACTGGAGCTGTTTTTAATAATGTTATTCTAGAGGTTTTTTCCAGACAATGATTGAAAAAGCTAATAAAAAGCACCAGGTACCACATCAGTAGCAGAATTTGCTGTTTTTTTCTGGGATTTTTTTTTTACATTTTTTGGAAGGAAGAGTGAGTTGGAAGTCTAATGTGTATAATTTTGTTCAAATGACTGCAGAAGCTGGAAAGGCTGTTGCTGCTATTGATGCCTAGTGAATTGCTATTGGTTATCTTTTTATATAAATATATATATAATTTGAATTTTTGGAAACTAGCTGTGATGTCAACTTTGGAAAAAAGTATCCCACTTGTAGTGTGAGTTGGCATTGTACAGAAATTAACAGCCATATTGGTCTAGAAATGTTAAACTTAATTTTTTTCCATTTGTACAGGGGTAACGCACTGTATTAAATATGTACGGTCTTATTTACATGGGTTTGATTACAGAAACTAATAAAGTATTCTCTAAATAAAGTACCCGGGTAATCTCATGATTAGCACAGTGCTGCAGGATGCAAGGAGAGCACCCCAACACAGTGTGCCAACTGAAGAGTGTATTATTACAGCTCTGAAAAACAGACTTCTGAAGAAAAACAGTTTGAAACAGGTTGGTTTTGTTTCCCCTGGTACTTTTGATCTTGTTCTTCAGCGAACGTCTCTCGGGACACGGCTTCCATCTAGCTCTGGAAGGAGCCTGCTGGTTTGCATTTGCAGGATGTTCCATCTCCAGTGTGTTGGTGAGCTGCTGGTGCTGGAGACTTCTGTTTTGTTTTCTAGAGAAGAGCCGCTTGTCAGAGGAGACCAGAGCACCAGCTGCACAGGGACCCAAGCAGCAAGGGGCTGTTGAAAGCAAGAGGTTTTCTGCAGGGGCAGCCTTGATGAGAGCTCTCCCACAGACCTGGCAGGCTTCTTTGAGCTGCTTCTGGACTGTTCCCTCACTGCATGCAACATGCTCACTGCCACACGTTCACTCTTGACCTTAAAGCATGGGCAGCATAAAGGGTTAATTATCCTCCCTCTTGCAGTTCCAGGGGTGATGGCCCTGGGGAGTCCCAAGCTCCCTGCCCCAGGGCTGGACAATGAGGCAGCAGAATGTGGTCAGCTGGCACCAGAGCGAGCTTGGTTCCTCTCAAACACCAGAAGCATCATGTTTGGTCTTCGGGAAGCAATTCCTGCCTTGGGAGAAGGCGCTGGCTTGCACTGCACCTCCAAGGGAGGCAAAGAAAGGAAAGCTAGCTGGGGTTGTTGGGGGGGGGGGGGCTCTGCAAGTGCTGATTTGCCCTGATGGTCAGGCGGGGCAGCCCCATGGTGGGTAGGAGTGGGCAGACCTGCCTGTTGGCAGAGCAGGAGACAATGGTGTGGGGGCACCAGGGGAGATGGAGTCCTTCCCTGCCAAGGTCAGGGTTGTGGGTTTTTTTAGGGGGTAGAACTGCAACAATAGGGAGTAAATAAAGGTGCTGTAATCCACAAATGGAGCAGAAGTAACCTCTAAGGAGCTAACACTGCAGGTAAATTGCCATTTTGACAGGAATGGAACAAGCGCAGCTACAGTAAACACAGGGAAAGGAGGATGAAGGTAGGGGAGCTGAGGCAGTGTAGACGTTTGCTTGGTCTATAAATGTGCTATAAAAGAGAAGAGTTATGTTGGTGTTTCCCTGCTTGAGGCTGTCTTATGCCTGATTCTTGTTGGAAAGACCCCCTAAAAATGGGAAATTGTTCTCTGGACTATTCTGGTTTTATGGAAATGCTGCTGAAAGGATTAATCTTAAATTAGCCAGTAAAGCCACTAAAAAAAAATTGTATTTGCCACAGTGAGCCATGAGAATGTACGAAGCTATTGGCTACTTCTTTGCTGAGCAGAACAAGGATAATATTTCTGCAGAAACTTAATTAAAAACAAATGCTTGCACATTTTGTGCATCTGAATAACCCAACTTAAGACGTGTCCCCAAAACCACCCCTCTGCCTTTGAGGCCAGGTTGAGCTTTCAGTCCATGGCCCTGGTTCATTGAATATTCTTATGACATTTAACCAGCTAACTTGCTCCTGGCCATTTATGCTGGAATAAGTCTTAGGTTTTTGAGTGGGATTTGGTGTGTAATCTCTTCTAGGACTGATCATCACAAATAATTGTGCTGAACCTCCCATAGAAGGAACTGTGTTGTGGGGGGAGCTCACTTTTTTTTTTTTTCTTAAAAATGCAAATTTCTCAGTATGCAAAAACCCTTTAATTTTTCTCAAGGTTGAGATCAGAAGGGGGTTAATGTGACTGGGGCCAGATCGAGCAACCCCCTGGGCTCAGGCTGCTTCTTGCTGGAATGGGGGTGGGGAGGGATTCTCGGGGCTTGTTTTTGCAAAGCCTGTTAAGTAAAGCTGTGTATTCAGCGCTGTTCAGCTCCAGCCCAGCTTTCTGGAAATCCTGTGTACATTGGCTTGTCTTCCCCAATTTTTTTTAGTCAATTAAGCGATGGGCTTCCCAGCCTGAAAAGACCCTGGCTCTGGCAGCGAGCGGGACTGTGGGAATGACTGGAGCTGTCTGCCCTGGGTGTCTCCATTCACTGAGAGGCCACGGGTGCTGCTGCTCCCCAGGGACCTCTGAACAAGCCCTTCCTTTCACGCGGGGGCTCGACTTGTGCCTCGGCAGAGCCGCGGCTCCATCCTGGTTTGGGACAGAAAAGCCATTCTCCTATCCTCGGCGGCAGGTTTTCTGTGCGTTAGGCGGCTGGCTGCTTGCCAAGCTGCCTGTGGCTGGGTTGGGTCAGCACTATGCAGCCGGGGCTGCCACCTGCTTCCTCCTGCCCAGCCCTTGTCAGTCCATGATGGCCCCTGCTGGCTCCAGCATGATCTCCATAGCTACCTTCTCCCACAGGTTTACTGCTCTGGATCTTACCCTGGCTTTTGCCTTGTTTCTCTGCACCATGGCCCAGACTAAGTGCCTGTCCTGGGTGGCTTTTTGCAGCAGGACAGAAGGATGCTGCGGGGATGTGGTTGCTCCCCAGAGCAGAACTGCACACCTGTGTTCTCTGAGGCTGGGAGCACCTGCAATGCACCACAGTTTATGGGAGCAGCTGAGGCAGGTCACAGCAGCTGTCCTCTCACTGTGGTGGGACCAAGGCACCTAGCTCAGCAGAGACATGCATTTTTCTCCTTTTACAGTGCCCAGCTGGGTGTGGGGCTGTGGTTGATCACAGGGTCATTGTTGCTCTGCTCCCATCACCGGGGGTGGGGAAGGTGTCATCCTGGGGCACAACTACTAGCACCCTGTGAGGACCAGAGTTCAGCACGCAGTCTGCTGCAGTGTGTAGGTGATACAGGCCTGGCTGGTGAGGAGCCCTGGGTGGGGGGGCCAGGCCATGAAGAAGAGGGCAAGGCTGATGGGAGGGGGGGGAGTGGAGGGGTGGGATGTGTTGCTGATCCCCCTGGGCTGAACCCTGCAGCCAAGAGAGTGTGAGTCCGGACAGGGCATAAACTGGGGAGGTGAGGGGGGCCTATGGGGTGGCAGAGGCTTGCTGGGCCACACCAGGGCAGGTGCCTGTGCACATCGCTGGCCAGGAGGATGCCTTCACTTGTGGGGAGTATCTCAGCCCTGCATGGGGCCTGCCAGGGAGCAAGAAAGCATCTTTCATCCTTCTGCCTTGACAGGTTGGGGTCCTACACTGTAGCCCCTTGTCAGTCCCCAATGGGATGTCCTATTCCACATCCCCTGCAGCCCATCCCAGTGGTCTGACAGGGCTCTTCCCCAGTTTCCCCCCACCACAGTCACCAGGACAGCCCTCATTGTGGAGGAGTGTGTGCTGCCTGCTGCCAGCAGCCTCTTGTATCCCCCCCCTTCCTCCTGCTCTGCCCCGCCCCCCAGGCACCAGCCAGCCCCTCCCACAGCCTTGACACCTGGAGCTCTTGAACCTTTTCCATTCAGCAAATCTGCGAGGGGGTTAGTGCTGAACCTTTCACTTTTGTTCCAATTCAATGTTGCAGGCATGTCACAGCCCCTCTTCACACTATGTAAAGGTGCTCCTGGGTCAGCTCTGCCCGCAGCAATCTCTCAAATGTGACATTTTCTGGGCCAAAGCTTTACAGCTTCCCCCCAGCACCTTCAGCCCCAGGCTCCAGCCCACCAAACCCAGGAAAACCTAGGCTCAGAAATACGAGGCACAAGGCAGCAGTGGTTGTGGGCAATATTTATTGGGCCAGGACCCTGCATATCCCTATGAGGGGGTGGCTGCTGCTGCCCCATCTGCCCCAAACAGTGGGGAGAGGGGGAAGAAAAAGCATCATACAAATTTGCTACAATAAATAGTTAAAACATTGTGTTTTGGCCCAGCATGGGGAGCGCTGCCGCTGTGTCGGTGGCCGGGAACCACCAGTAAAGCTGAAGCGTGTTGCTGAGAGAGGCTGGGCGTGCCAAGGTGCTGCTTGGCTGCAGGATGCCCTGACAGCATTCCTCACTACTGCTCTCTTGGCTTCTTTTTATCCCACAATAAAGTAAGACTTACACAATGAGTGTCCATATTCCCCACTGCTTTTGATCCTGCTAGTTGACTTTTGGAGGTGGCTGAGCTCCAGGATGCCCCTGGGCACCAGTGGTGTAGGACTCAGTGGGACTTAAGGGCTTTCAGCCAGGGAGCTCAGCTCTGTGGGGCTGCTGGGGTTGGGTGAGCGCTGTTCTCCTCTGTGAGGCCAGCCTGAACTGGTTGAAACAACTGCTGCTGCTGGGGGTGGTCTAGGAGGCAGCAGTGGTGCTTGTACTCAGCTGGAGCCTGAAAATACAAACCATTACTATTCTGGACAGCCTCTCCCCACCTCCATTGCCTGCCCTGCCTGGCCATCACTGTGCCTGTGCCCTCCCTGCTCCAAATTCAGGCTGGGTGGATGCTGGAGTGGCTCAGGTCTGGGTACCACTGTGGCCCATCCAAAAACCCCTGAAGCTGGGGGGAAGTGTTTTGCTGGCTCAGCCACACTCTGGAGAAGCTCTTCATTTCTCTCTGCTGCACTCAAGCACAATGGGATGTTGCTGGAGCTGCCCACAGGGATGGTGGTGTCCCCACTGTGGTGTGGCTGGGCAGCATATGGCCCCCACCATCACCTGGGTTTGTCTGAGGCAGCATTCCTGGCTGTGCCAGGGGGAGCTGGGAAGCAAAGCAGGGGGCTGAGGCACACATGGGGGTTGCAGGGGCTGAGCTGGTGCAGCCCCAGCTCTGTTTCAGGCATGGGAGAGGCGGATGGGGTAGGTGACCATGTTGAACCTGTCCCAGGCGAAGAGCTGCCGCTCAGCAGGGTTGTAGTCCACCATGCTGAGGTACTGGAAGCGGTTCTCGAAGGGGATACTGAGGGCCCGGCTGGTGCTGGTGGCTGTGTTGTAGGCAAAGTTGATGGTGGTGTTGGGCTCTGAATAGCTGCTGACAGTGTAGAGGATGCCACAGATGATGAAGGAGTTGGCCACCCCCCGCTTGCGGATATTGGTCTCCCAGGTCTTCTGGATCTCCAGCGTCTCAGGGTCCAGCTTGGAGATGACAATGGCCCCCCGAGCCTTCTCAGTGCTGTAGATCACCCAGAGCCCTGTCTCATCCACTGCCATATCAATGTCGGTGTAGCCCCCCCAGGAGTAGGGGTACTGCCCATGGTAGCCAGCACCAGGAATCTCTTTCTCAGCTGTGACAGACTCTCTTTGCAGGTCGTAGCGAGCTACAGCACGGGAGCGACGGGGCTGGAAGAAGAGCCCACCACGGTAGATGACAGCCCCTGTGCTCTCCAGGGGCCGCGGCAGGATGTACACCTTGTCAGGGTAGCCCTGGGCCAGCTGCTCAGCCGCCTCATACTGTAAGAGCTGACGGACCTCCGTGCCCACTGTGTCCACGCGCCAGGTGGTCTCCCGTGTGAAGGGGGACACAGGCTCAGGGTCCTTCATCCACACACCATACTTGCCAGCAATGGAGTCAGCCCGGCCAAAGACAACAGGCTCACCCACCCACACCAGCTCACCGCAGCCTGCTTGGGGACAGGAGGGAAGAGAAAGGGGTTATTGCTCAGCGGTACCCAGCAAGCCCTCAGAAGGGCCAAGTGCTGTCTGTGAGCAGCAGAGCATGGAGCCAGCTGTGCCAGTGGCAGTACCCGAGTCCTCGCTCCCTGGGTGGCCGAGTGCAGTCTCCTCCAGCAGCCGGGACACGGGAACCTCTGTCCTCTCCGACTGAAGCTCCTGGTAGGAGAGGGTCTGGGGGTCCCAGCGGGGGGCTGTGGCAGAACCAGTTGCAGCATGAGCAGGAGCCAAGCTAGGCCCCCTCACCGCTGCACCTGCCCTCGCTACCCTCATGGGGCTCCATGAAGGACCAAAGTCCCCCAAAATGCCAGTGCCTCAGTCGGGAGCCTGGTGCCCTATCCCCCTGTGGCAGGGCACATCTGTGACCTGCTGATGGGGCCCCTGCCCCACAGCTGCTGTTGCCACCCAGGTGTGGAGTTTAGTGCTCCTTGGGGGTAAATGCCTAGTCCCCCTGGAAAGGCTCGGCCCCCTGCATCCCCTCCTCTGCTGCAGGGTGGTTGATGGGCTGAGGATTCCAGCTGCCAGCCCTAGTTTAGGGAGGGGGAGAGGGTTTGGTGCAATGGCCTGCGATCCCCTGGTAGAGCTGAGCCCCACAGCAGGGGAGCACCCCTCCGGCATCCCCAGAATCAGGAGTCAGCAGGGGCAGCAGGGCGTGCACCAAGTAGGGGGCTGAAAAGGGACTTGACCAGGGCCCGGGGGAGAGGCAGTGGCACGTAGTCGGTCGTGGTGCACCGGGTGTCCGGGCTCCGGCACTTACCTTTGCCGGGGGCACGCAGGGTGTCGCGGCCGGTCGCCTCTCCGCCGGGAGGGCAGCGGGTGGCCCGCAGCCGTGTGATCTCCTGGGTACTGCTCTCCAGCCGCCTCCCCAGCTCCTCTTTCTCCCGCTCCAGCCTCCCCTTCTCCTCCTCCAGCCGGGACTTCGCTCGCAGCAGCTCACTGTAGGCGGCCTCCAGGCGAGCGGTCGGTGCTGCTTGCTGGGAGTCCCGTGCCCCCCCCGCCTCGGCTCCCCTTAGGCCCCGCCCACGCCCTGTGTGGGCGTGGCCTCCGGGGGGAGGAGAGGAGTGGGCGGAGCTTCGCGCGCGCGTGCCTCCCCCTCCCTGTCCAATCCGACCGCGCCTGCGCAGTAGGCGGCGGTGACGCGGCGGCGGAGGGGGCGTGGCCAGGGCGGGTTTAAAGGGGCCGCGGCCTCCTGAGCCGGGAGGGGTAAAAGGGTTGGGGTTGGTTCGGGAGGGGCCGCGGTCGCGGCCGCTTTAAGGCTGAACGGAGGCGGTGGCGGGAGCGCCAAGATGGCGGCGGCGGCGCCCTGAGCCCCGGAGCGGGAGTGAGCGGGGAGGGGGGGGCGGGGCGGGGGCG
>JANIJG010021844.1:7604-36664 GCA_024611175.1 Megaceryle torquata
TCTATGGAAGAGCGGCTGTATAGCACACTGGAACTGCTCAGCTCTGTTTCCTAGGTGCTTCATATAAAGGACTGCAGAAGGCTATCAGTAGCTTATGACATGGTTGTGCTATCCTACTTACCAGTCCTTCTTCCTCACCCACACAGGTACAGGCTGTGGCCAGCGCTAGAGGGCTGATATAGTGGCATACTGACTGGTCATGTCATACCAGTCAAGAAATCTTGAGTTCATTCAAAAGCCTCATTGTCTCAAGCCTCAAAGGCCATTGCCATGGACTTTAAACCCCAAGGGCACTGTCTTCCTCAGTAGCTCCGGTACTATGACAGCTGGGGACTTGGTTAACTCTGGTGGAAACCCTGTGGTGGGATGAGATCATTTCATAAACTAGAACTCCTCAGAGTTAGGTCTTCTCTAAAGCTTGCGTATTTGTCACACAAACCCTTCCAGACCTAGTTTTGGCCCAGAACACTACTGATACTGAGCAGCAGCTGATGTTGCTGATAAAAAGCAACACCTGCAGTACTGCCATAATTTCTCATTTGAATTTGCTTTGCACTGTACACATACCTTGAACAAACTGAGCTGAAGTAGCCCCGGCTTTAAACCTCAGTTACGATTTGGCCATCAGCACAAAGAGTCATCGGTCTTTGTCAGATACAGAAGAGCACATCTGGAAGGGGCTAAAAAAAATCATCTGGTCTGGTTTTTTGCTCTGAGGCAGATCATATCCAGCATATTAATGACAGATGGTAGCCTAACAATTTTTTAAAACTTCTAGTGATACAGTTCAAATAATCTAAGTGGCTCGCTCTTGTGTTTTACTATCCTAAAGCAAAGATAGCAAGCAAGATTTTCATAATATATAACTAAAATGTCTCCTCGTTTCATGTAAACTGATAATTTTCCTGTCTTAAGAGAACGTGGAGAACAGATGGCCACCATACTGTCTCAAAGGGCCCCTTTGTGCTGCTACTGGGTCCCACAGTAGAAAATTGATCCTGTCTCCATACATCCCTAGAAATGCACCTTCAAATGGGTTGCTACAAAAAATATCCCTCATTCAAGCATCCAAACAGTTTGATGATTGTAGAAAGATAAAAAATTAATTTTAAAAGAAATAAAAGTCTTGTGTCTTGAGGTTCAATATATTGACAAGGAAAGCATGATTGGAAAATCAGGACTGTCATGTAAATGTAAAAATACCCTCTTACCAATGAATGTTTTGAAGTTTTTTCCTGGACGTAGAGGATATTTGACTTCATTAAGCTTAATAATAGGGAAAAGTCCAAATTCTGATTTTTTTTTTCTTTCATTTTACAGATTTGAGCAATCTTGACTGACTTTTACCCCACTCTGAATTTTTTCACTTCTGGCAGCCTTTCTGTTTCTGAGCAGAACCCAAAGTTGCAAGATACCACAAGGCTAGTTATCCTTTTAGTATTTTGAAGACAAGAGGATCATAAAACACTAAAAATCTCAGTGTTTTTAACATTTACTTACATTCCACCCTGGAAATGCAAGAAGATGACAAATTGGCATTCTTGGATGCCCCTCTGAATTTTTGGTGTTTATCCCTTAGAATGAAATATCCTTTAGAGCTAAATGAAATGTGATGGAGCAGCTTGCTGTATCTCCTCTCAAAGTACACTTCCATTTCAGTGGCTTTCAGCCTGTGCTGCAAGGGAAGTTAGGCCAGAAAAGTTCACCCTTTTGTATATATTGTTAGCTAAGAAAAATGCTCATTGCTAGTAGGCTGACTTTTGTTAAGCAGGGAGTCACACCTCTAGGGAAAATTTTTTGTAGTCCATAAATTGAAGAAGGATTTTTTAATCTTTTTTTTTTTTTTTTTTTTTTACCCAAGCTCCAGTGTAATAATAATTAACCTAAGCAGCTCTATGGCCTATATTACATGGGAATACAAATGAGCTTAAGGCAGAGGGTCGCTTTGACCTTTTCACACTGTAACTCAGAGGGCTGTCTACACAACAAAGCTAAACACATGTATGTATATTCTGTTTTGTGCAGAGCTGAGCTTACTTCTCATAGGAGAAAATCTGACTGAATCTGGATATTGTAAAGGGCACCATAGTGCCATTTATAAATCTTGTCATTGCTGAATGGTTCCTTAGATGAATATTAATATTTTTTCTTGGTTCTAGTTACCCCTGAAAAGTCAGTGAAGGAAATTGTGAGAATCCCTGGAACAGCTAAGGACACAATTAAGAAACTTCTTGCACATAAAAGCAGTGTGAAAAAGCATGAAACAATCAAGAATGCGATCCCAGAAGCAGCTGTGACACCATCTTCTAAGACCCACTTGCAGTTACTGGACTATGAAGGTGGTATTGACCTTGGTGGGAGCTACAGTGAGGAAGAAACTGAAGCTACTGCAGAAAAGGAGGCAGAAGAGTCAGACAAAGAGGAGAAGGAAGATTTTGAGAATCAAATTGACCATGACCGAAGCCTTAGAGGAGATGTCTTTTGTAAGTTTCTTCATTTAAACCAAAAATTTGTTTTCAATGTTAAAATATGTATAAACACTAACAAAACCACCAGAAAACACTACAGCCATTTTATCAGAATTTACTTACAGAAAATGAAAACCAACTAACATACTACTGGTGAGGCTAAAGGAACTGAGTCTTCCTTTTAAGGAAATCTGTCTGCAACCAGTGTGAGCAGAGAGGGAGCACACCCTTACCGACAGGCACTCTGCAGGCTGTGCTTTCAGAGCAGCTTAGACACAGCACAGAGCTTCTCCCCATTTTCTGCTCAGAAGCCCCAGCACAACATGACAGTGTGCTGCTTCATTACAAGTAAGACAATAATTAGCTTTGATTCATGATAGGCATATTCATATTTCTAAGTATTATGGACTATTCGGAGGTAAAACACAGATTTTGCTGTCCTTCTGTTTCAAATAATGTAGACCATGTAATAGGTACCACTGTTGTTCACGCCACTCTCAACAGAAAAATAACTGTATGAATCACAGAGGGGGTTTTCTATCCCTTTTGTTCAAAGATGAGAATTTATCTGAATGGACACTCTCAAATTTAAAGCATCTGATGGTATTTGAGCAGGAGTCTTTCTTAATTTCTGACATTAGTCATTTATCAGGAAGATTGACATAGGTTTCCTCAGTCTGCTTTCAGGTGCTTCCTTCCAACTGGTACCTTGTATGCTATGTAATTTTTTGCTGTGTTCTTTCAAGCTATTCAAATTCAGTTTAACTGGTCTGTAGTACATCTGTTTCAGTCCAACATTCTTCAGACAATGGCAAAAACCATGTCATGTGAAAAATACACTCTCCTAATAGTTTATTCATTATACTTTCTCTTCTCTGAAGTATAGAAAAATAATAAATACTATCCCACAGTAATTAAAATTATGCAATGTATTTAATAATTATAAAAATTAACACAAATTTAGTTTAAGTTAGAATTCAAATTGTTGCTATTTGATTTGAAAAGATGCCTAAGTTTGGGTTTTTTTTTTTTTTAAAGGAAAGATCATTTTAAGTTCTGTAGGAAAAATGGTCTGTAACATTGCTACTGTAAGAAAGCCAAAGAAAAAAAGTGATTATCCAACTAAATACATTTGAGAATACAAGTGTCTTTGCCAAAAGCACACTTTTAAAATTGCCTTTTTTTTGTTTTCAGTGGTAATTGGCCTGTTTCAGTTCAGGCTGATACTGTTCCCAAGAATTATTTCAGTGAGATGATAAACAGAGTGAAGCCAGGTCTTTTGCTCACCAGTCTCCTCTTTTCCTGCAAATATTAACAGTGAGTGCTTATAGGATGTGTCATGTTTGCTGACAATACCAAACTGGGGAGAGCAAACACTGCATTAAAGGGCAGCATTGCTATTAAGATGGACCTGGACAGGCTGTCGGAATGGGCTGTCAGGAACATGATGAAGTTCAACAAAAGCAAATGCAAAGGGAGAGTAAAGCTTCGTGCAACATTACAGACATGAGATTATTTCTTAGGAAGAAGCTTTGCAGAAAAAGGGAGGTGGTTCTTTCCCTCTGTTTGGAACTTGTGAGACCACATCTGAGGTTCTGTGTCCAGTTTTGGGGTCTCCATTACAAGAGAGATGAGGACCTACTGGCATGAGTCTAGCAGTGCTCCACCACATCAGGGGCCTGGAGAACATGGTATATGAGAAGAGGCTGAGTAACTCTTTTTTTCAGCCTTGAGAGAAGGCCAAGGGGAGATCTTACAGATATCTTCAACTATCTAAATGGAAGATTATAAAGAAGGCACAGCCAGACTCTTCTTGAAAATAAACAGCAACAGGACAAGAAGTAATGAATACAAGTTGGAACAACAACAACAACAACAAAATCTGATTTTACCGTGGAGGTGAACACAAATTGGTACAGGTATACAGAGAGGTTGCAAAATAACTGTCCTCGGAGATATTCATAATATGACTGATCTGGGCCTTGAGCAACATCCTGATCAGGATGTCAAATTAGGTGACCTACAGATGTCCCTTCCAACCTATGTGATCCTATCATCCATTCCATCCTTTCAACCAAGAATTTCAAAGCAACTTAGAAAACAGTGCTACCTGGTGTATGTAGACCTGCATCATCCAAGATGCTTAGATGCCTCTCTAGTACTGTAAGCCCATAAGCTCAAAATTCAGGAATCAGTGATATTTCCAAAAGACTAAAACAGCTGCCACAGAGCCACATGCAAAAATACACTTCTGTATGTCAGCTTTTAACTGGACCAAATGGTGAAAAACTTCTGGCTAACAGTGCCATGCCTCCAAAGTTGAGGATCCTGTTCTCAGGATGCCACTCTCCCTCTGGCCAGCCATATCAGATTCAGTATCTAAGCCTCTGTCTACCTCTTTACTCAGCCTTTCACTCCTGACAAGCCACTTCTGGTCCACCTTCTAAAATCACTTACCTAAAAGAGATAGCAGGTGCAGGAGCTGAAGCGAAACTGGGGTTGAAGTTTTCACTGGCTGGGAAACTACCCTTAGGGTTCAGCCTTACGAGGCTGGTACTGACAAATGCATTTGAGAGTCTCAGACCAAAGGATTAAGTGACTTGCTTCTGTTCTCTCACAACAAGCAATAAAACCCAGGTCTTCTGATGGCCAATCTCATATTTTTACAATTAGAGAATTCTGTTTCACAAACATTTCTGCTAAAATACTATCCTAAAGGAGGACATAACTCTTCCCAGTTATGCTAATTAATCCAAAGCTGACCATAATTTTGCAGAAAGTATGGAGAAAGTGAGCAGAAGACAGCTGCAATATCTGTGGTGACTTCTTAGGACTAGGTTCTCAGGTACTGAAGCTTCTTCATGAAGATAAGTTGATAGGAAGCTGGCATGTGCCAAGAGAATGTTGTGAATTAACTAGCACTGATAGTAGCAGATATGTTTAGCTAAATGTAGTTAGACTGGGAAGGACTCAAAAAGATTGACTAACTGCAAAATAGTAGTGGAACATGAAGGGATATTTACCCTCAGCAAGAGTGTACCTCCCTGTAGTAGTTGTTATTTCTAGTAGTTGTGATTTCTGCAGGAACAAAAGCTTTTCTTTCCAAACAGAATTGCAAGAATTTTGCTGGTCTAGCAATAGACCAGCATAGTAGGGGCATAGTACTAATAGATTCTGTTAATAGTCATTGTAAATAATAACTGAAATATTTATAAGTAATACTGTTATAGATTTTTTTTCCCCAAAATTCTGTGCATAAAGGACTGTGGGTATTTTTGCTTCCTCATTTATGAGGCAAGGTAGCCTGTTAGAGAAAAGAAAATAAATTATCCCAGTCAGTCCTTCTATCCCTTTCTGTCTCTCTGTGATGTATGGATGGGGGCATCTCAGACATCCCAACAGGTTTCTTCTGTAGCCTGCTTGGACAGGTCAGGGAGGATTGACAGAATAGTGCCCCTAGGGTAGGGTCATCATCTTTTTTGGCTAAAATGACATAGGGCTCCACTCTCTATGCCTGGTGATAGAAGGGGAACATACTCTCCTGTACTGGGCTATGTGACCTGATGCAATGGCAAAGGGTGGATCATGTAACTTTCCTGTTGAGTACTTGGTGCTGCACTACTTGGAATGCATTCAGATTTCAGTTTGAGTGAGGTCACAGAGGGAGAATCCTTTGTGCACAGGAAATGCCAAATAATATACGAGAAATTTTTGTCATGATATTTGGTGAGATTCTTTTTCAAGGACCTTCTCAGCCAAACTAGGACATTTAAACACCATATACCTGGACTAGGCAGAGACTACTTGCCTCTACAGAACTGCCACAACAACTGACAGCAGTGACAATGAATAATATTACTTGAAAATATTAAAGCACAGTGTTTTGTCTGTATTTTTGCCTATATTGTCATTGTTCCTGTCATGTTTAGCTGGAATTTTCCATTATTAATGTAAGGAATTTATATGCTGAATATGCTAGAGAGATTATATGTTGCCAGAGGAGGCTGGTAGGAGGTTGGTGTGCTTCTCAATGCAGGGCTACTAGTATGTCCAGGATACAGTTTCATTAAGTATGTGAACTCTGCATTATTTATTACTTTCTTGTTTAATACCAACTATGTATAGGTCTTAAGACACTGTGCATTTTTCTTTCAGGATAGGTTGCATATGTTAACTATGTTTCCTTTCCTTTTAAATTCCCATAAACTATAGTTGATCTTTGTTATTATAAAAATTCAGTCATTATTTAGGCGCTTCATTACTTGAACAGCATTTTCATTTTTAATGGTATTGAATGATCTTTTGGAGTACATGATTAGCTCAAATTTACAGCTTGTAAACTTACACATAATATTTTTTTCCTCCCCTGCTGAAGTCTATTCAGCAGTGATTCCTTTATGTTCCTCCATATAACAGCCTGCAGCATTCACATAGCATTTGCCTTTTGCATTATTAAGATTGGTATTGTTTGTCTTCAAGGAAGAGCAGTTAAATAGGAAGAATGGATAGGTCACACTCTGCAGAGATCATAAATATTATTTTTAAATGTATGTATTATTTTATCATAATAGTTTTACAATGTAATAAATATATAAGGAGACACAGAAAAATACTGTAGAGAAGAAAGGATTTTTTTATATGGAGAATGAAATTATTACAATAGGCCAACTACCAAAATGCAGGACCTTCATGAAAACAACAACTCAGATTTTTTAAAAAATATCTCAGTAGTTAAAAATAACAAAGAACATTTAAGAAAAATCAAAATTAAGGTCATCCATGAAAGCTTAAATTTTTCTTTTTATATTTTTATACCTTATGATACAGTCTGTAATGACTTTAAATTACTATTTTCTATGGGATCCTTACCTTGTTCAGTGTGAAGGAAGGACCTGTCCTGCTGTGAAAGGTGCAGTTTAATAAATAGGACTCTGTCCTATTGATTGCAAAAATTGCAGATGTATAAAAACCAAGAGTAAACAAAAGTACTGGAAAGCTCCTTACTGTGTGAGAAATGTCCTTTCTATACGTGGAAGAAGACATAGAGAGGTGGACCAAAGTACTCAGCATGAACTTACAGTGCACAACCTTAATTCTGTCATTTTCTAATGTTTCGGTGCTTTTTGTATACCATTTATAATCCAGAATGGTATTGCCAACTGCAGCTAAATTCCAGATTCTGGGCTTTATCAGTTTATGAAATGCATGTCATGCCTAAAGCACTCCTGCAGCACCATGTAGCCAGCTATGCTAATTATAGAGCCCCTTCCTTTGATAACACCAATAATTATAAAGAGGTTTTGGCTTTCTGGTTTATTTGGCAATACTAAAAGTGGTCTGTTTTCCTTATGGGTTCTAGGCTTTTAATTCTGACCAAGAGTTTATCAGGATGTTTGCTCTTTAATCTTTTCTGATAATTAGACCACTATGTGGACAAATAACGCTCAGACCACAGCTCAACCCACAGCTACAGATGAAAGGCTCAGAAGATGTCAGACATCTGGCAAATGTAATTCTTTCAGAGAAGGATGCGATAGCAGAGATGTGGCATATTCCTTTGTGCCTGACATAGTGATATACTGTATATAGAGGAAGCTAGTCTTCATTTTACTACTTACATTCTGCTTGATTTTTTAGCAGTGCCCACTCTGGTTTTCTGGAGGTTTTTTTTTATGGGCTTTGAACATCAGAGAGCAGTGCTAGAAAGATGAGTACCATTTTTGTGAGAGTTCCCTCATGCTGCAGTTTTAAGCACTTTAGAATTCTACGTGTTAGAATTACCAACAGTGAGTTACTTTTCCCAAATTTTGTGTATTATTTTTACATTTAGACTAGCTAGACTACCTAGGCAAAACCAGGCACAGGCATTTTCCAGGAGAGATAAAAATCAAACAGCCATATCAAGAGGTAAGAATATACCGCATAGCCCATATTATAGCATACTTAAATACATTGGTACTTATATTTTGTTATATATCAGTTTTTCCAGTATAGCTGCCTCAGCAAGAGCTCAATGTGATGCCACAGATGATTTATAAGAAATACAGTCCCACTAACAGAAAAAAAAAAAAAAAAAAAATAAATAAATTAAAGCTTTAAGGATAGCACATGCATTACTGCAGACAAATAGAAAATTACTTCCAAGCTATAAACCAAGCCATATTTTTTTCAGACAAACTGTAATTTCCAAATGCTCTGTAAGTAATTTCATCTACAGCAGCTGGCAAAGCAGAGAGGTGAAACCAAGTGCACATAAATGAAAATCTTTCTGTGTTTTCAGTAAGCTCCTTTAGCATCACAAAGTCACTTACCAGTTGCTTACCAGTGCCTTTGTACCGTTTCTGAAGGGTGCTCATAAAACAGTGCTCCACAAACCTATCCTACTGAGCTTCTGCTTGTTGGGTTGGGGGGTTGGTTTATTTTTTATTTTATTTTTTAATTTGAACCTTTTAATATTGCAGCTTAGTCAAAGCAGCGCATTTCCAGATGTGCTCCTGAAGCTTCCTATTGCTTTTGTGATCTCATTGGCCTTATGTGACTTACGGACTGACTTGAGGGTCTACTTACATGCTACTTTTCAGGCAGACCTGAGCTCACTCCAACTGTCTGCCAAGTAAGCCAGGTGCAAATCAGTTCCAAACAAGAAGTCATATAGTCAAAGTTGGCACAACTGGCAGACGAGTGCTAACAAACCTGCTTGAAAGGCAGAGTGAACTGTTGTCTGCCTGCACTTCTATAAGCACACTGTTGTGCACTGTATGAAAGGATATCACAGAATATAACTAGGTCTTTTGTTATATCTTTTAGTGGCAGTCTGTTATCTTTCTTTACTTAGCTATTTAAAGGTCCTCAGACAGGGGAATTGCTCAGAGGTGGCTCTCAAACCTCATCTATTTCATTATGTGTAGCGCTCCCTATAAGCCTGGTGTTTTTAAAGTGGAATGCTAGTTTCATGCATAAATTTGTTTCTAAATCCCCTTCATGGCACTCTATTTAGTCATATTTATACCAGAACAATGTTTCAATGCTTCTTGTCAGCACTATTTCATTTTCTAAGGTTATTGCTAAGAAGCATTTCCATGATTGCAGGCATCCTCAGGAGTTTCAGAGTTGCTTTATGTGAGTCCTTTTCTTTCTTAGGGAAATACCTTCAGCCAGATAGAGCTGATAGAGCAGACAAAACTTCATAGATAGAGCTGGCTAGGGCTGTTCTATTTTTCAGAAAGTCTCTTTCCTTGCTGCAGTTCCTCATTTATAATGCAGCTGATAAACTGCACCTAACATGGCTCAAAGAGATTCCCCTTTCTCAGTAGTTCTCAGATAGATGTCACAGAGTGCCACACTAAGTTTCTTGCAGGTGCAAGAACCTGTGTCAGCAACAAGGTGTCTGTTCTCAGGTCCTACATGTCAACAATTTACTCATGCTCAGATCATCACAGACATACATAGGTGCAACTCGTGGAAATTGGTGGTAGTTAGTAACAGATACCTCTGAAGATCTAGGCATTAGCTCTCTTTGCCTCTAATTCCTGTTTAAAAGATCACAATACATCTTACCTCATAAGATTATCAGGATGACTTCCAGTGGTTAAAAGTGTGCGGCACCATGATATGAAAGGCTTTCTATGTAGAGATTATATAGTAGCTAGTGCTACAGATAAGTAATGAGTAGGCACCAGCAGTACAGAAAGAAGGAAAGACTGCTGTGCCTAAAGTGGGACATAGGTGAGTTTTTTCTGGTGAGAGTACGTTGTTCGAGAACATGAGATGAGGCCTGCCTTTCTGCAAGCACCACTTGACAGCAGAAGAGCTGAAAAGAGCAACTCTGACTCCTGCCTAGTACTTAGGAGGGGGTAAACTTTGAATACTGTCTGTATCCAGTGATGGTCTGATGTAAAATGTAGGCACTTGCCAAGAAGTAAGTTTCTTGGAAGCCTTTCTGTAAGCTGAAGCTTATGGTTTCTCATAATATGCAGGTGATATCTTCCAGTAAGTGGAGAACTTAAGTGTAATGACTGACAGTGAAAACAAAAATAGATTTGGATACAAAATTTGGCTCTTTTTCTGTGCATGACAGTTCTTCACTTGGAAGCTTTAGCATACAGCTACACCTGCATGTATATCCCTCAAGTAAATTCAAGTGTAATTCAATAACTCAATAAATAAATCATTCTGGCAGCTGTTGCCTTCTGTTAAATCACTCAATTCTTTCCAGAACTGATCATGTTTTAATAGCTCTTCTCATTTTGGCAAAGGTTTTCACAGCCTGAGCCTCTATTACTAAGTACAAGGCCAAGTTGATGGCATGACAGTAAACTTAACACTTAATCTCCATGTGTCTGTTCCTAACTGTGTATATGTAGACACTTATAATTTGGAGAAAGATATATTAATCCTTGCCTTAAGTAAGAATATTATCCAGGTGATTTCAGCAATGATCTGGGTGAGGGGAAGGCTGCAAGGGCAGCAAGAGAGGACATGCTCCTGGCAATTCATCAGAAAGCTCCTAAGATTGCATGAGTCTCCTTTCTCGGCTCAATTCAGCACCTCTGGAAGTGCCTCCAGGGCCTCCTGGTTAGTGTGTGTTTTCTCTGGTGTACACACAGAACAATTTTTGACAGTTTTGAAGGAGAAGAAAGGTTAAGTAGATGGCATAGTCTTTATGGTGCTAGGAGGCTCTGGATTGCAGTGGGTTGTAAGTATAGTCTTAAAACTGAGTATGTGTTTACAACTGTGTGTATGTTGGACTATTTCAGTGGAAAGCCCTAGCCCAGTAGAGAACAAACCCCCACTCTGAACAAATGTGCGTGCTTATGAAAGTAATGACTTTAAAAATATTTGGCATTTGTGATTTTCTAATAGCATGTATGATACAATGCTGAGTAGGGAGCAGTAATTTCCATAGCTGCTATCATCTGGCACTGTTGAGGAAGTCTAAGCTTTTCTTAGCACTGCTGCTCACATGGTGTGGCTGGAAAGTGGACTTCAGTCTGTCAGGTCTTCCACTAACACCTTTGAGCAGTAATTCAAAGGATCTTCCCTCTCTCCTCCTCTGAAATGGCACAGTTAAGCTTCTCCTGTTTTCATAGGTGTGTTTGTGCATATCAGAGGTATCATCTGCATATGTGTCTGCAAATGAAAGAATCCTCTGCCAGTGAAAACAGATCTTCTCCTTATCTCATGTGCAATTAGTTACTTACACAGACTCTGCAAAAAGAGTTGAGACTATAATTATTTTTTTAGGGAGTACACTTCTCTCTTAATCACTTAAAATAGTACAGAAGAAGCAGAATATTTGTGAGTATTACTTAGAGTAAATAAGAGTTTGCCAGCTTCTGTATCTTTTTAGATCATCAGACAGAAGGAGTTTTGCCTTGATCTCTGAGGTTGCTGGTGAAAAATAGTGCTTCTTGAGTAACTACCTCCTTTGGGCGAGTATCTTAAGAGAATGCACCTAACATTCATTGGTTGTGCTGCTCTACCAACTCCTTCAGTTTGCCACAAGACATGTCAACCAATTTTTACAGAATCATTTGTTCAGGGGTTTCCACCAGGTCTGGTTATCAAAACATTAGGCTGTGCTTGCCAGATGTTGCAGGGAGGCTGAGGAAGAGGTAGAGCAGTCGCTGCACCCTTCCTTCCCAACAGTCATCAGGGCTGATCAGGTTTGCAAGAGAACATGATACCCCAGCATAGAGTAGGGCTTCAGAAAAATAATTCCTGGGGCTTCTGTTACAGCAGCACCAGCTATCATTTACCTGAATATAGGGATGTGATCCTTTGATACCCCAAGATTTATGGCTTTTACAAAGTCTCTGACAATATCCTTTTTTTTTTTTTTTTTGCGGCTGCTGTTGGCAAAGTGCTGCCAAGCCGTTGAGTCACTGTCTTTGCTGTTTGGTAGAGGTCAGGTACTTTGATCATTAGTTAAAGTTTTGCAGCAAGAAAGCAGACCACCATGGCAAGGAAAGATCATTTTCTATATTTTATGACCTTGTGAATATTGTAGCTCCATTGCCCACAGCTTAGAAGGCGTAGTGCTGTGGAAAACAGCAATTTTAGTAAAGTTTCAAAATACAAAATTAGTAACTAACAGGGGCTAGGAAAGTGAGTTTGGTGATGGAGTGGAAAATGCAAAGACTGAACAATTTTAAGTAAAAGATGGCAATTGGTATGAAGGAGTAAAGTTCCATTTCTGTTCCTGTGATGACTCAGCACTTGACAAGTTGTTTTCCCTAGTTCCCAAGATGAAAGAAGCAGCTGCCTTCAGTCCTCTCCTGGCACAGAGGAAAGTTCCAGTGTTGACACCAGAGCAAGAAGGTAGATTATTTTTATGCTATAGTATTTATTTTCTTGTGTATTGTCTGTTTTCATGATAACCTATATTAGCCAAGCCACGACCAGTTTAAAAGCCTTTAACATAAAACAAAGGGTTTTTAAGTGCTTTAGAGACAGTATCTGACCAACCCATTCTGCCAGTTCCAATATGAGAAGCTGCTTTTGTGTACTTTCCAAAACATACTTTAACTGTTTATAAGCAGTGCATAGAAAGTTCCCCCATATTGAAACTTAACTTGCAATTGAAATTCACTTGATTTATTTCATGAAAAAGACAAATTTCTATCATCTGTAGAATGAAAAGATGTTAGGAGGGTGTTGCACAGCACACAACAATATGCCAATGTCCCTCAGCCATATTCTTTTGGTTTTTCTCCTAGTTGTCTGTCAGAAGCCAGTAGGAGTTTCCTCTGAACAAGACTATTGAAATACTTAACCTGAATGTTAAATAGCCTGACTATGAATTTATTATAGCTCCAAATTTACCAGTAAGTCCCGTGGATATCAGAATAAGATGATACTACCTGTTCTTTCTTTAAAAAAATGTTGCAAAATCTGTCAGGTGAGCATACAAGATCCAAGAGCTGTTCATTAATGTACACAGCTGAAGCTTCCAACATGCCTTTGGAGACTGCTTCACCCACTTTCAAACAGAAGACTTCACTGCCCATTGGGAACTACAACAGACTGCAGCGTAGCTCTGGTCACAGCAAAGCATAAAGGCAGATCAAAAGCCATTCTCCCCCTCTCTCCTGGTGGGACACAGTTTCCCTGTCATGGACAGAATCACAAAGCTGACCGTAAGAACCTGCTTAGGAGAGCTATAGAAAAAAAAAAAAGCAGAATCCAAAAGCAGGGTCTGAGAGATTGTATCGAGCTGATTCATTTACAGGGCAGCAGCATCCTTCTGGGGAGTCACCAGCCAAGTAGGGAGGGGCCGAAATGCTGGGATTAGCTGTAACTGACATCATTTGTAGGACAAGGTGGGTTTCACCCAAAACCAATCCAAAACTGCTTCCAGATCATAAAGGAAATCAAACAAAATAGACAGATGTGCTGGCTGACATTAAGGACAAAATACTGTTAGGGTTTTTTTCCAATACAGAAACAAGTAATAGTCTGAAAAACAATGGATTGGTACAGTAAAGCTCTCTGAACGCTATGTACTACACTTCTCTGTTTCATGGTAAAATACATGAGAAGAAAAAGAAGGATGATTCTTTCTGAGGAAATTCAGATGGATGCAGTATTATTCTTAATTGAATCTGTCATGCTTGCTGCTTGCATTGCACAGTGTTTCTTTCTTTGTGTATGTCATGCTTTTCACCTGCACAGTTGCGAAGGCTGTGGTATGCTCTGGGTGACACCCTTTTTCAGTATCCTCTAAAGGTCAACTGGTTTGGGCTATTCCCAGCTTCATGTAGTATGAGTATCAAGTGCTGACATAAAGTATTCCTCTCGTGGGAGGCCACTTTCTCTCCTTCAATGGATAGAACTGGAGCTTGAACTTCTCAGCTGATTACAACTACAGCAGTGTAACAAATTGAGAGAGGAAAGCTCTCATGTTGGCAGAACCCAAGCCATTTATGATGCTGGAGTTCAAAACTAACACCTCCAACTAAACCTGGCAATCATCAGGCACTTACTGTATAGAAGTCACAGGATATAAACTCCTGTGCAGATGGAACATTGGCAGTAAAACCATGCAACATATTTTCCCATGAGTTAAAGAAAGAATTACTACATAAATTCTTATATTTTACTTTTTTTTTGCAATTTAATCTAGGACAACACTATTTGAATTTAGAGTGTATATAATTTTAGAATTACCTATACATTAATAAATGGGTGAATAAAGAGCAAATTCCTTTCATTAGTATTTATGATACAGTGCTCCTCTTATCTCTGAGTGTCCACTGACTTTTTTTTTTTTTTCAGTTGATTGCAGCTTCAGTCGAGGGGTCTGTGACTGGAAACAAGATACTGATGATGACTTTGACTGGAATCCTGCTGATCGAGACAGAGGTATTTAAGTATCTTTCCTCTAGCTATGCTTTGATGGCTCATCCCCTCCAAAAAAGGAGGAAGGAGGGGAAAATAGAATCAAGAATTAGCTTTCCTAGTTATGAAATAAAAAACAAGGCAGAGAACGCTGGGAGTGGAAGTTGTTTATTTGAAATACACGGTGTCAGCTGGTAATTAGAAACATATTTCATCACAAACAAATCAAAAGATGAGAAAAAATATTAGAATATAACAGTTCAGAATTTCAAGGTACAAGGCAACTTAAACCTTATTAGTTACGCATTTGTGCGTCTCTAAGACTGGCAGGGCATTTAACAACACATCTGCCACTTAGAAAGATGAGGCAATGTAGTCACTCGTGGCTTAGACAGCACTGTTATAACTGCTCAGAAATCTCAAACTCTGCAAGACAAACTAGTGCTGCCATTCCTCAGAGTGAGCCAAAGGCCAGGGGCTGTTCAAGAGCAACTGATACCTGATACTGATCAAGAGCAAACCTGGTACCAACGGCAGGCCTGCTAAAACCTGAGAAAGAGCTCCACGAATGTGATGTGTGACTGCTGTGAGGGTGTATATAAAAAAGTGTGGCTGAAGAAAACTGTTTGAAAGGATGTCTCTTCCCCTAGTGACAATAGAAATGTTGCAGAAGTTGCTGCAGTAGGGACTGGTGGATCCTCCAGATCCTGCAGGCCACCTGCTCCAGTTCCTACACACATCCTCTCCCTCTTCCTTCATAGTCTTTCCATCCCAGTCTTTCTTCACTAATCCTTCCTCTCCTGCTCCATATATATCTTCTTCTGCAAGTCCCTTCTCTGTGCTGCCACTTCCAGGAGGACCTTACCTCATCTCTTCAAATGTACATCTGCTGATTATGACTTTACTTAAAGGCCCTGATGTTTTATCCCTTTATCACTCTGTGTGTCTCTGTCATTTCATTGGTCCTCCAGGATTTGGGAAATAAGCTGTCAGTTGCTTTACGAGTTTGTCATCACTACAGAGGCCAGTCGAGAGAGTACTGAGTTAGCTCAAGTACTAGAAATGGTCTGACCACAGAGACACAGCAGCATGTTTCAGGCTGTTGCATTTGAAAAGCTGAGATGGTTTTGCCTTTGAAAGATAGTGCAAGGAAAAATGACTGTAATTGCCCGTGAAATATGAACTTGTGTCCTCTGTAAATTGATCTGACTTCCAACAGTGCAAGCTTACGCCTTGTATAAGTACGCACCCTGCTGCTTTTATCCAGTCTGATTTTAAATTATTCAAGTTATTAAGCTTCCACATATTTTCTTAGCAAATATGCATTCAATTTGCTAATAAATAACACAAGTCCATTAGATGCATTTTCCTTTTGTTTTTTTTTTCCTGTTACAAGGTGATGGGTACTACATGGCAGTTCCAGCTTTCGTGGGGCACATGAAGGATATGGGGCGTCTAAAACTTCTCCTCACCGACCTCAAACCAAAGAGCAGCTACTGCTTGATTTTCAGTTACCGGCTTGCTGGTGAGAGAGTGGGGAAACTTCGAGTGTTCCTGGCAAACAAAAAACATGCTCCTGTCTGGGAGCAGAACAAGGGAAAAGATGAAAGATGGAGAACTGGAAAAATAGATATATTTCAGGAGTCTGAAACAACTAACAGAGTAAGTATAACAAAATTTATAAGCCAAATACCATATTCAACAGCTTAATTTTCTGTTTTATAGTCACTGTTTTACTGGCAATTGAAAGACTTATCTAAAATGGGGAACAGGAGCACAGATTTCAGGAGGCAGAAAAGTTATTATCTGCCTGTAATTTCAGAACTAAATTACCCCATTTGGTTAGAACACTAATGCTGGTAATCCTGTTAGTTTGTAAAAACTGCCTCAGATCATAAATTAACAATGAAAATCTCTGTTTAATATCACATGCAACAGAAACATACATATGTTACATATTTTAGTCTGGAGAAGAGAAGACTGAGAGGGGATTTGATAAATGTTTATAAATATCTGAGGGCTGAGTGTCAAGAGGAAAGGGACAGCCTCTTCTCACTCATGCCCTGTGATAGGACAAGGGGGAATGGATGTAAGCTGGAGCACAAGAGGTTCCACCTTAACATGAGGAGGAACTTCTTTACTGTGAGGGTCACAGAGCACTGGAACAGGCTCCCCAGAGAGCTCATGGAGTCTCCTTCTCTGGAGATTTTCAAAACCCACCTGGACGCGTTCCTGTGTGACCTGTGCTAGATTGTATGGTCCTGCTCTGACAGAGAGGATGGACTTGAAGCTATCCAAGGTCCCTTCCAACCCCTGACACCCTGTGATACTGTGATACTCTTGGGAAAAGGAAAATTATCCCTGTTTCATAGAAGAGGATGCTGTCAAAACACACTACACCAGATAATCAGTGCAGAAGGAGACATCATGTATAATCAAGGGTGGGCAGTCACCCTAGGAGCAGGACATAGTAGCCAACAGGGAGCATTGTGCACAGAAAACTGCCTCAGTCAGGGCTTCAGCAAGTTTCTCCTAGAAATGCTAGGGCCTGGTTTTCATTTATGTGACTGAACGTTTTCAGTGCTGTGTAAAGGCTTCTGCTGTGTAACTGAATACTGTGAGTATAAATTAAATACAAGCTCTTTTCAAGCTTCTTTACACTGCTGGGATGATGTAAAAAAGCCCTTACATGAATGAGAATCAGACTATGAAATAAAAACCCAGGCATCCTCTTCATAAAAATGAACCCACTCTCTCTATATAGTATACCTACTACATTATAGGTATACATACTATATAGGGTAAATATATATAGTATATACACCCAAAACCTAAGGATCCAAATAGATCAAAAATGAACAGTGGTAATGTCTTCAAAAAATGAAGTGCGCTGACATCACATACTGTGATAAAACTACATTATTATTATAGGATTTCACTCAATTTGCAGTTTCTTTGTACAAAGAAAATAAGTAATCTTATTAAAGGAATCCATTGGTATTGTAAATCTGTGCAGAGGATTATAAGTCTAGTTCAGATAATACATGCAAACTCTAAAAGCTGCAAGGCTTTAAGTCATTAAGTCCTGTGTTGTGATAAAACATTCCTCAGATATAGCATATAGCTAATTAACATTAACAGTTCCTAAATGGTTGGATAAACTACATTTTCACTGTTAACACATCTCTTTTTTTATGACAGGTCACTTTTGAATCAGAACGTGGGAAGGGCAAAACTGGAGAAATTGGAGTGGACAATGTTATACTAATTTCTGGTCTATGCCCAAAAGATGCCTGATAATGGATATTTGAGAATACTGGATTTAATCTTCTTTTTTAATATTTGCCTTACTAGTAGTGTATTTTTTTAGCATTTTCTTTATTAAAAAAAAAAAAAAGCCAAAACTAAAAATTCTAAAAACTGTGCCTTGAACTTAATGCAGCAATGAAAAGGGAAAACCTGATGTGAAAATCCAGAGTACACTTTTTCACAAGTTATTGTAATACATGCTTTGAGTGTAGCACTACTGTATTTTATAATTCAAGGTCAGGGTTTCTAAAGTATTATTTGTCCTGCTTTTTTTTACGAATTCTACATGCTTTTATTCCTTACAATGCTTTTCAAGGCTATTCTTAAGTCTTCTATTTCATTTCTTCTACTCCACAAGAACATAAAGGAGTATTTAAGAGATGTTACTATATCTGATGATGTAATTTTAACTTCTCACTTAGCATGAAGACATTCAGTCTATTCAACAAGTAAGAAGAGAGGAACTTTATTTCCATTCTTGATGGAGCTAAGCAAGCTGTAAGTGGAGTCATATCTTTGAGAAATATTTTCATTACTAATAAAGTATGTAAAATACCTTGTTTGTCATCAGTGTCTTTCAGTCACACAAATCACTGTTTATAAATGATTCCTTAATAGTTTTATAACCATTTAATGTTCATCAGTAACAGATGATGTTACTAACTGACACGAAAAAAAAACAAAACCAAAAACAAAAACAAAAAGAATGACCCATAATTAACGTTTAAGAAACATCACTTTATATACTGATCTTGAGGAACAAATCGGTTCCTGATGGATTGCAGGCCCACGTGACCCCACACAGGTGTGAAAGAACAGTTTTTGTTTTCCAGTTGACAGTATAGCCAAGTGGCCACACAATGAGGCTCCTTCTTACACAACTGAAGAAAAATATCTTTGTTGTGAGTTCCTTCACGTCCCTTCAAACTTCAGCAGAAGGGATGGAGACTGTCTGCCATCCGCAGGAGCAGGAAAGTGAGCAGGACCTTCTCCCACAAAGGGAGGACCTTCTCCCAGCCCCTGCCACACTCACCCATGCACATGCACGCACACGTGTACATGTACACATACATGCTGGAGAAAGGTCTAGAATCCAGGTTTCACCTTTTCAGAAAAGAAGTCTAATAACAATGCTGTGGAGAACAAGACCATCTTCTTCCATCCTCTGATCTCTTCTATAAGTACCTAATGGTCTGAATCCCAGGGGGACAGAAATGCCCATGGAGAAGGCCTGGTTCAGGCAATGTTCAATTAAACATGTACATACATTTTCCTCTTGGTTAGCCCTGTCTCCCCCTTCTAGGTTGACTGTTCACTGTTATTATTAGTGATGTTCTTTATTTCTGGAATGAAGAAGGGGACATCCAAAACAATTGGATAGAATTTTGTAGAACACCACTAAAGAACCTTGAAGAACTCAGCCTATACAAACTTAAGTTTGTAAACAACAACAAAAACAACTACAGAAGTTCAAACACCTTGAACTGCACCTGTGAACAAAATCAGGGATGCTTGAGACATTTCTTGTTGAAGCACATTATTTTTGCACTCCTTCCTTCCTGGTGTCTTTGGAGGTGCTGAAGAAATTACACAATAAGGACTTAAGAAAAACAAACTCTTTTTAATATCAGGGCAGTAAGTCTCAGAATTTTAAAGCAAGGGGAAAGTTCCTTCGGTAATAGATCGGATGTTGGCTGTGACCTCAGATGATGAAGAACCTGGTCACAATGAGGCAGAAAAGTGAAATAAGTGTTTTTCTGGACTCACTCCTTGTCTGAGTCTCTGAAGTTGAACTACCCTTACTGAAGGCCAAGAGAATGAAAGATCAATTTTACTGAAATCAGTTTCTGTGTCTAGCCTCAAACAACAACAATTAGCACAAATATGGTGCCCCTAAAGCCTAAGAAGCTTAAGAATCATTACAGTCTTGAGCATTACAGTGCAAATGATATATTTGAAACATATATGTAGAGCAAAGCAAGTCTACCTAAAAAAAGCACAGCTAGGCATTTCTTGCATGTGTAGTTATTTGTCATGGGAAGATAAATATTGCCTGTGGAAGGTATAATATCTAAAGATTATTTGCTCAATACACAAACAATAGAGAGCAAACACGATGCACACAGTCTGATACAGAGCCAGATATGCTGATGTCTATTTATTACTGGTTGAATCATAGCCCGCCATAAATCACAACTGTGACAATAACTTCTGTAGTATCATTCCATCCAAAAGACAAGATAAAAAGTTTTTGCATTTCATGGAACAAGCAAGAAAATTATTTGCATGGAGCAGTACAGACCACAATAGCTGTCACAAGGCTTTCTGTAGTAGATGCAGAAGTTGTTTCTCATTGTTGGCAGTGGATTGTCAGATACAAGATATCTTGCATCACAGCAGATCATAAAAATAATCCTAGCATAATAAGATCTGAAGATCAAAACTGAAACCTTTTTCTTGTGAATAAATTCAAAGCTGGCTAATGCAGAAGCAGCAAAACAAATCCATTATATATAGACATTCATATAAACCACACCAGTGCATCAGCAAATTAACTAGCATTGTTTGCAACATTCATTCAAAAGATGCAAGTGATCAGAGAAAAAGCTACATTTTTCTCCTTCAGATGAAAATAGTTAAAGGGCATATTATGCCCACAGTCATTAATGCCTCAAAATGTTCCTGACAGTTTTCCATTACTGTGAAATGTGAAATCCATTATCTGCTTGACTATTTTAGACAGCAAGAAAACTGCACTGGGAGCATTTGAAAATGTTACAAGTATGCTATAATCATGTGGCTTGAACTTTGATAATATCATTTGCAACTCTTAAATCCAGTAATAAACTTTAGAGACAGTACTCTGCCTACAAGTTAACGAAAGAAAAATAAAAGAGCTCTAGTTAATTACCCAAATCTATTCTACATCCTTCAAAAACAACTCAACAGATGTGATCACTTAATCTTGAAGGTTGTATAACAAAAGACTTCCATCACTTTTCTTCAGCTGCAAGAAGAATTAAAGGAGACATTTCTTTTTGTCAGCCTTGAATACATGGAAATGCTGAGGCATGTTCCCACAAGATGATTATCTTGTAACCTCCAACTGAAAGGAACTTAAAACATTTACCAGCTAATAGCTAGATGTTGGTTTTATGCATTAAATAAGGATTCCCCACTGCAATTTTTAAGGATCATAACGATGAAGATAGTGGACAGATGCTTTCAATGACTGATTGCCACTCATATTTACTTCATAATTGCTATATTTTTTAGGACAGAGTCATACAACTGCATGTACTGGAGGTATTGAAATTCATGACAATATATTAATGAAAAAGTAAATAACAAGCCATCATGGATAAGAATTTATGTGGTCATATGTGTACTGTTACATAAAAACTCAACACAGCAGAAGATTTTTGATGGAAAAGAATTTCTAGTGTTGACAGTTATTGACTTCTCAGACACCTCATTTGAAGTCTGATTTCAACAAAGTTAGACATTCAGTCTCTCTGACCCTCCCCATTCCAAACCCCAGCTCTTCAGGAAATGCGCATTAAAGAACTGTTGAGAGAACATTCATTTTTAATTTTTTTATTCAGGGCATATTTAGTCTTCATTGATTCAGGAAAGCATGAAAGCATGACTGAATGCTTTAGAAGGTTCTCTCCTTTTCTTTTCTTTCCTTTTTTTTTTTTTTTTTTTAGGAAATAGCCTAATTTCCTGACAATCTCTCAATTTCTTAGTATTTCTGTAATGCATTATACCAATTTCTATTCTAATACACACCTGAGAATAATATTCTCCTTAGACAGACTCGGGAAGTCATTTTAATGGTCACCCTTTTAGGTCCTCAGATTAAAGTAACTTTAATCCCACATTAAAAGTGTTTTATTAATTAATTTCAAAATGGAAGAACAATAGTTCAAAGATAAATATTATCTAGAATAATACAATTTATTAGAAACAACTGGTGTGTTTGATGCCAATAGAAATAACGTCTGAGTTAAAGTAAATAGCATTTCCCTAGACTTGCCTTAAAATAGTATTTAATTCTCTTTTCTTCATATATTTCTCTTTACTTCCGTGCAAAGATGGTACATTGGATGGTGTGCGGGAGCACTGACTAGCTCCACAGACATGCTTTGTTAGGACCCAGCTCCAAGCACTCCCTCAAATCCTTCCCAGGTAGAGCTTGGGAGTTAAAATGTGCCTGGAACCACTCCCAGGTAGCAGTTTGCAGGCAGCAGCCCCATTTTTTTCTAGCATAGAAGAGGATGTGGCACTGCTCTTCATCTGTACATGGACAACAGCAAAGTCAGCAGCTCATTCAGGCACCTAGAATCCTCTTCCAGAGCTGACTTCCCTGATCCATTGCTTTCTGCTGGCTGTACAGGGAGCATCAGTGCTTTACTTCGGTGCTCAAAATCTGCCCGCTGAGCTGGACACCTCTGCAGTGCAGTCAGTAAATTCGACTTAGGAGGGTAAAGCAGGCAATCAGAATTTGGTCCTTTGATTTCAGGCCAACAGCAGTTCAACATTAAATCTCTGTATTTTGATTCACTACAGTTTATTACAGTTATTTCTGTGTTTTGACTCACTGTAATATTATAATTTTCTTGCTGTAGTTGAAAGCTTAATACATTGTATCTTTGTGTACTGCATTGGTTGTCCTCTCACCTGAAAACATGACTCGTTTTAAAATTATATACTATAAAAATCCAGAAGACACAAACATGATAAAATGACAGAAAATGATGATGATAAAAATACTTTGAGAAGTACATGCCATAAAAGTAATCAGAAACAATATATTTCAAAAACACCCCAAAAACCTATTTTTCCATCAAGCCCTACTTTTATTCTAAACTAAGTAACAGCACCAAAGCTGGTTTTCCAACATTCGCCCTGCAGTGGGATGGGGTGGACAAGACCTTAGGAGGGGACACAACCGAGACAGCTGACCCAAAATGACTAGAGGGATATTCCATACCGTATAACATCAGATTAATAATAAAAATTAGGAAAAGGAGGGGTGGTGTGTCATCTACTTGTCCTTCAGAGCAACTGCTACTCATTTGGAGCCCTGATTCCTGAAAAGGGGCCAGACATCAACTGCTGATGGGAAGTAAAGAATAAATCCTTGTTTTCTTTTGCTTCTGCACAGACAGCCTTGCTTTGCTTTTTATTAAACTGCCTTTGTCTTAACCTACGAGTTTCATCTTATTTTCTTCTCTGTGGTCCAGCTGGGGAGGGTGGGGGCAGTGATAGAGCAGCTTGGTGGGTACCCGGTCAAGGTCAAACCATCACATGGGAGTATGGGAGAAACAGAGAAAGGCAACCTCAAATGCATGTATACAGTGAGAGATATTTTCTTGTGCATGGTTTTTACTGCTCCCTGGCCACCATATTCATGTTTCCTTGTAATACCTGGTATCTCAATCAATCAATTCCATTATTAAATAAAGAAACCACTTTGAAAGTGTAGTGTACTTCTGCTTTTCCTGCTATCTCAGCTGCCTTCTTGCACAAGATGGAAATGATATTGAGGGCTTTATGTTAGAATAGACATAATTGCCTACCTCCACTCAAAGTGCATGCTAAGTTGAAAGTCTTCTTTATGATGTACATTCCTCTGTCAGGAGGCAGATGCCTCATCTGGCTAGTGTCTGTTGGATTTGGGAGACAGAGAGAGAGTTGCAGAGGTGAAATCTCCTGCCAGTGACAGACTGAGGCATGAACATATTGGCCACTAAGGGCTCCCACAGGAATTAAAGCAGTTGAAAAGAAGTCTTCAAAATCACTGCAGGATTTTTTCCTAGTAGCTTTCCATACCTCCAGCTTCACCAGTTTGCTATTTGCAGTACCTCGTCCCCTGCTTCTTGCTGCTGCTCTTCTACTCTGGAAACATCCTTTCCCAAACACTAGGCCATCTGGGGTTCTTCTCCTTAGTTGGTCAGTGTCATAATTAATCATTCTTGGCTATCTAGATTTTTAAGGCTAATGTGAACCAATTCTTTCTAGGCAGGAAACACAATAATAAAAATGATGCCATAAAATGTCCATAATTCTGAACAAATCAATTTTATTCAGCCATGCTAATAAAGACTTGCTGAAGTGTTGCCACCTTTCATTTTGTCTTTACAGTCATGTTATCACAGAGATTTAATATTAAACTATCCTGTGGCCAATTCAGTGCTTTACAATCCTATATAAAAAAGGCTGTATGAGGTATAAATAAATAATAAAAAACAAAACAGATTATAGTTTTCTATAGGATTAATGGTACTTTTCATAATTATTTAGATTAGACATTAAGAAGAAGTTATTTATTATGAGGGTCTTGAGACACTGGATTGGGTTAACCTCCCAGAGAAGTTGTGAGCACCTCATTCTTGGAAGTGCTTAAGACCAGGCTGGTCTGATGGGAGTTTTCCCTGCCCATGGCAGGGGGGTTGGAACTAGATGATCTTTAAGGTCCCTTCCAACTCAAGCCATTCTGTGACTCTATGATATTTGTAATTCTGCCTTTTTTTGATGTTCAGTCAGGAGGCAAGAACATTTTTTAATCATTCATCACAATCTTGGCATTCAAATTTTTTTGCTAAAGATATGGAGATACCTTTTGTTTTCCACCATCTTTTACTGATCTGATTCCACTACAGACACTTTGATTTATGCTGGTGTTATGGAGAACTGACATTGACTTTGCCTCCCTGCCTAGGAGCATTTCTAGCAAGTGACCATTGACCAGTTCCCTTTCAGGTTTCCAGGGAGGATACAGTTTCCTTGATTCCGCTCTGTTAGGAACAGCTGCTGCCATTACCTGCACATGAGGTTTCAGAAAGTTAAAACCACAGTTCCAGTGCCTGTACCCAGGGATTTGAGAGGAAATGCCTGTCCATCTGTCCTTCCCATCACACCGCATTTTGCCTGAGCTATTCAAAGAGGTAGTTGTTACAATTACAAGAATGAACAATAAAAAGGAGAGACTAAAGCTTATCCTTTGAAAAACAAACTGAAGAAAAAAGACTTTAAGGGAACTCACACATATTTTAATTCAAATAACTACATTACAAATATTTTGTGAATGGGAGAACATCTCTGCAATATTTCATTGCTAATTATCAACAGGTAACATCTTCAAAACCAGTAAAAAAAAGGTTTTTATTTCATTAAAAGAAACTGTGTATCAGTGTTCTACTTCCGGTGACTGTGATCTCTTTCATAGATAAAGGTATAAATTAATAAATAAACAAATAGTTGATAGGAAGCCAGATTTGTTCACATGCATTCTTATGCCAGTGTTGTCTTTTATGTAGATAACATGCAGAAAATTAAAACCTACAGCTCCTTGAAACTCAGAAATGTTAATTTTTTTATACTATGTCTAAAATTATTTGTTGTACCACTGTGGGACTATACAACAAAGTAATAAATTACATTATAAAATAGAAGCCTGCTATGACATTATGATATGAAATAATTTTTACAATAATAATAAAAAACTAATAATTTTATAGAATGAATAATACACCACCATTTTGGTTCTTTTTTTTTTTTTTCTTTAAATAGAACTATTGTTTTAGAAAAAAAAAAATAGGGAAGCTTATCTGAAACTAATACTGTTCTGTGCAAGAACCTCACAATGAACATTGTTTGACCAATATTTTTCCAACTAGTTCTGTGAATATTTAGCCCTTTATCAGCTGGCAGAATATCTCACTTCGTTGAATAGAAGCCTGTGTTTTTAGAGAAGCAGACACTTATCACGGCCAATACCGAAGTCTCAAGGCAGTTGTTGTTAGAGTAGCACTGATTTTATCCTGGAAAACGATGCAAGCACAAAGATATATATGTACATCTCATTACACACATACATGCATATATATGAATATAATGGGTATATAATTTTTATCATCTTTTTGGTTTTATTTGCTTCAGTGGCAATTGAGAAAGCATTATTATCTCTGTGTTATAAATGGGAAGCTGGAATAATGACCCCTTAGTCATTAGATCAAAGACGATTTAATGAAGATGCCCGAGCAGTCCTTTGAGTGAGGAACCCTCCTCCAGGAGGGTCATACTCAGTTCTCATCCCTGCTCAAAGGAGGGCTAAACACAAGGAGCAAGTCATGCTCCTTCTCATGCGCACAGTTGTACAGATAAAGAATGAAGAGAAGTAGCATTCAAGAGCCTTACCCTGAGAGCTCCAAACTAAGACTAAACTGTGAGCTCTTGAGTATTGCAATGAGAGCTGCTGCTGAGCTTATGTTATGTGTATGCCACAAAAATACTTAAAAATATTTAAGACAGGCCATTGGATAACATGCCATATTTGAACTTGGAAAGCTTGGACTGTGCTACTGTTCTGCTATGATTTTATTGTGCAAGATCTGGGCAGTCACATCAACTGCTTCAAATTCTTCATGTCCTGTTTCATAAAACTATGAACTTTGTTGCTGTGTGAGCCATGAAGACCAGGTAAAAATGAAGCCCAGTCTCAACTGTGGCCTCCAGGTAGCCAGGGCTAATCATTGCACCATGCATTCAGTCACTGATGAATTTAGGAGTCTGGCACAAATACCTTGTGACTTAAGTAATAAACACAACTAGCAGTCGTTTAGGGTCCTACATTTATCAGTGTATAATGTGACCACTGCAGCACTAGCAAGGAAAGGTTTGATGCCGCTCAATAGCTTAATAACAAACACTGACCACTGGCTTGTTATAATTCAATAAACTGCTTATGTGATTTTTGTACATCCTATACAATAATGAAATGCTTTTTTTTTTTTCTTTTTTTCTTTTTTCTTTTTTTTTAATTTGTGACTAGTTCTGATGATGTCCATTATATGAAAATAGGGGAAAAGGTGTGTCTCTGCCATACATGAATAGCGTTTCATGCTAAAACATATTTAGTAAGTTTAGTTTACTGTCAGCAGAGGGCAATATAGGCCTCATTAGTAACTAAAACCAAAACCATACCATAAAATCACACCAATGTTTTAGTGTAATTGCAAATAAACCCCAGTATACAGCTGTACATTTGCTGCAGACACAAAGTGCTAGAAGTATTAATCTTTTACAAAATCATTTTGACTGCTTATGTATAACATATATGAAAGAGGAAAGTGGTACAATAAAGACAATGACAAATAACCTTTGCTTTGACTAATATACAACTTTTAGGTGTTTACTGCATGGCCTGATATATCTAGCACACTTCATTATACCCAAAAGCTGTTATCTCATGAAGTAAGTTTTCTAATATTTATTTTCTGTAGCCCCATGTGTACCAATAGTTCCATTGTCATCCAAAAGACTAGTTGGTTATACCAGAAGTAACACAGTATGATGTTGAAAACAGTAAATTTTACAATGTTTTTTCTGTTATCTAAGAGACTTAAGGTATGATGCTCATTCACCCCACTTGGTGTGTCACACTGTCTTTCCTGACCTCTGTTTGCTGGAGAAGGACCATACCATGACTGCAGTTAAAGTTTAAAATCACATGAATATCATTGACTTTTTCATTCATCTCAGGGCTGAGCGGAGACAAATTGCCCTTCCAGCTTTCCCAGGCAGAGTGATCCCAAGGCAAGTCCTGTGGCCAGCTCCTGCTCATGCAGCTGGGCATGGCGGAGGGAGGCGGGGGGAGGCCAAGCCCAGCACCAGGGCCCCAAGGAAGCAAACAGTACCCCTTTCACCCATGGCTGTGTCAGGTGCCAGAACAGAGCAATGCCCAGAACTTGGCAGCAGCCTCGGTGAGCTGTGCCTTCATACCCGAGGGTGCTTAGGAAACTTATTTCCACTGCTGTTACTTTCTGTGGGTGCTTTCAGCCCTGCAATGGCCCTGGGACACAGCGCAGGAGTTCATGTTGAATATAGAATCATAGAACCATTCCGGTTGGAAAGACTCTTCAAGATCATCAAATATTATCAGGATCACTAAACCATGCCCTGAAGTGCCACATCTAGACGTTTTTTAAACACCTCCAGGGATGGTGATGCCACCACCACCTACCTCCCTGGGCAGCCTGTTCCAATGCCTCACCACTCAGTAAACAAATTTTTCCTAATATCCAACCTGAACCTCCCCTGGTGCAACATAAGCATGCTTACTCTTGTACTATCGCTAGTTACCTTGGGGAAGAGACCAACACCCACTTCACTACAACCTCCTTTCAGGTAGCTGTAGAAAGAATGCTAGAAGGTCTCCCCTCAGCCTCCTCCAGACTAAACGACCCAAGGTCTCTCAGGCACTCCTCCTATGACATTTTCTCCAAACCCGTTACCAGCTCCGTTGCCCTAATACCCACCCCACCTCCCCCGAGCATCCCCATGACCTGACTAGGGGACGTGGCCTCTCTGCCCGGGGCCAGCTCCCGCCCCGGGCCCCCCCCCCGACTGTGACAGCAAGCGGGGCTGCCCACGCCCTGAGGCGAGTGCCCGCACCAGAGCGCTCGGCTGGCGCTGGGGCTCGTAAGGAGACACAGAGCCGGGGCCAGCGAACAGCCGCTCGCTCCTCAGTCCGGCCCGCCCGTTGGCAGAGATGGCGGCGGCGCGCCCCGGTGCGGAGCCGGAAGCGGGAGGCAGGCGCCATGTTGAGGCCCGCTGCGGAGGTAACGGTGCCGGCCCCGCTGCTGGGGGACGGCGGGTGTAGTGGTGCGTGTTTCTGCGGAGGCAGCGGGAGGGAGGCGCGCAGCTTCCTCCTCGGTATTGCCGGTAAGGTGATGCTGGGGAGACGCTTCCCCGTGCTCTGACGCTGGGGACGAGGTCCGGAAGCGCAGCGGGAGCGAACGGTGCGGGGAGGCCCCCGCAGCGCCGTGTAATGGCGCCTTGCAGCGGGGCCCCCACTCGGCCTCGACTCCCAGGGAGACACAAAGAGGCCCCTTCTCCCCAGATGCTGTTTGCCCATTAGCTCGGTGCTAGCCTCGG
>JANIJG010021845.1:0-26905 GCA_024611175.1 Megaceryle torquata
AAAAGAAAAGAAAAGAAAAGAAAAGAAAAGAAAAGAAAAGAAAAGAAAAGAAAAGAAAAGAAAAAAGAAAAGAAAAGGAAAGAAAAGGAAAGAAAAGGAAAAGAAAAGAAAGAAGGGCCTGTTCTTTGGCTCCGGGCATATGATCCCACTGTGATTTGCCATGTTCTTCTTGTGACACTGGTTAGCTGGCACAAGCACTCATCCATCATGAGTCAACCAGTGTGAATGCAGATATTCTGTCTGTATGAGTGAAGTCTTTTAACATGTCTGGCAGCTGTTGCTTGAGAGCAGGCATTGTAGGAGCTTGATTGGGATGGAAGTCCAACGTATAAAGATTTTCTTTGGCAAATAATGTGCAGTAGCAAGAAGGCAGAATGGAGGGATGGTGCTTGTTCCCTGATAAATCTCTGCTGCTGAGCACATGCCTTACAAAGTTTAGTCAATGGATGGCACTGCTGACTTGTCACAGCTGGGCTAGTTTTAGGAGCCAGAGTGTGCAATGCATTTATGACTCATTGTTCAGTTTAAACCGTGTCTGAAACTTGCTATTGTAAAGTGATTACTTCAGTAGTAGTCATGCAGCCAACTCCCCTGGAACAAAGGGGGAGTAGATGTTGTGGGACATCAAGGAGCTCTATTAGAGAAATGTAACTGAGTCCCCAGCCAGTCCTCATTCATCACTCGCTGGTTCTCATTAGGAAAAAGGCTTTCTGTGCCTCGTCCTGTGTGGGTACAGAAAAAAGGTGTGGTTTTTTTTTTTTTTTTTTTTATTCTTTTATTGAGAAAGCCTACAAGATGTTTTACTGATGGGGGCTCAACCTTCTTGGGCTCTGAGATAACCAGAAGTCATGTAACCGTTCTGTGCTGTGCTGAGCTAATGAGCTCTGCTGAGAAAAATCTGTATTATTTCAAGCCTGATGCCATGCTAATGTGTTTACTTGACTTCTAATAAAACTTGGAGCTGCTGCCAAGTATAAGCATATCTGCTGGGAATATGGACAGATATAAACTAAATTACCAAATATTTTTTTACTGCTGCAGAAGGTTTTTTTGATGTGCATCCTGTTGCCAGAATATGCTTTCAAGAATGACTGTATAAAATCTGTACAGTAGCAAGCCTGGAGGAGGGAGTGCTCAGAAGGTATCCTTGTCACTCAGGAAAGAGGGAGGAAAGCCATTGCACTGCATTACCTCCCATGATTCATTATTTCTTATTAATAATGAATAAGATATTCTTCATTATTTGTTGTCCCATGGGACAATACATGAGAATTCACTTATTATTCATGGATTTAGCAGGTTTATTATAGATTACTTCTTACTTGAGCTTACTGAGGCAAATTCTTAATTACACTGTTGTAAATTCAGAGTTTCTAGAATGGGAGAGAACAAGGAGATATAGCAATGTGAATTTAAATGTAGAATCAGAAAGGAAAGATGAAAAATTGAAAACAATAAGGATCTTGGGTGTTGTACAAAGGTTATTAAGCATTCAAAGAAATGAAGAAACAGGAAAAAAAAAAGAAAGGGGAAGGTTAGGAAAAAACCTGTCTATGAACAGATACTCTTATTCTAGAAGCCTGGATGAGTTTTGAAAAATAACCAAATTCCAAAAGCTATTAAAGCAACTGACCCTAATAGCAGTCTTTGTGTAGCTGGTTTCAGTTAAGTGAAGTGAAAAGTGTTGCAATAGTATAAACCCGACATAAGCCAAAGTTACCTGTGCCTTAATTGCCAGTCTGCCGTAACAGCATATTCAGTCCTATGGAAACCCCAAGTGGTTTCCATGGTACATCATCCCCCACATACTAATAGGTCACTTGCTTTCTAGCAATACTTTCCAGGTAATTAAGAAAAATAATAAATTGCTAGACCATTTTGCTTCTAATTGGGGGTCAGATGTACTGAACCCTTGAAAAACTGAAAATATTTTGCTAATAATCATAAGCAATCAGCATTCTATGGTTTTTCCTGCTTTGTTTTCAGTTGTTTGTGAAGTGTCAGATATTTAATGGATGCCGCATCCTCCACAGATAACCAGGAGACTGTGGTTTTGGGGAAACTTCTCCGTTGCCAAAGTGAAACTGAATTTTGCTGGCCTGTAAATAAGTTATTTCTCATGTTTAGGGTTACAAAATCTAATTTTGCCTATTATTAGAAAAGCCTTCAGCTACCTCTGACAATACTGCAGGCAAAGTAATTGTAGTGGAGAAAAAGATCTAGCAATATACATAGTCTGCTGAAAACTTCCAGCTTAAGCAGTTCTGTTTTGTACTGACTCATCAAGTAAATAAACATCAGTGTTTATCAGTTGCTGGTAATGGTCCAATATGAATTCAGCTTTTTGATGAAGCCTTTGGCATTTGGAGTTGTTCCTGGATAATGCTTGAACCCACAAACGTTAGGCATGTGTTTGTAAGCAGTTTCCATGGGAATAGCATTGAAAGCTATTTAAAGAATGAAAGAAAAATGAACATATTTTCTGTAGATTTTTGAGCCAAAATACTTGATCCTAAAAGCTAGTGTGAAGCAGTTCACACTCTGACACAGTGGTGCACAGAGCTATTTAGTTCTGCTTTTGTTAGGAGTGAAGTATTTATAAGTACCTGTGACAGGTGAACACTGTGCAGACAGAAGTTGTACGAACATTTCTAATTCTGCTCTGTCTTTAAGTACAGAGGAACTGTATTGGTGAACACTGCAGCCTTTCCTAAACCAGTATGTAATATTAGTATTTAATTCTCAGTGAACAGAAAGAGCTCGGGCTTAGTTCAGATTATTTTTCTGTTTGTTTGTTTGTTTGTTTTGTTGTTGTTATCAGGATAAAGTCGAGAATTTAGGAGGAAAAGAAAAGATAAACTCTCTGGTCTTTTTGAAGCTGAGGAGATGGCACTGGAGTAACAAACAGGGCATTCAGCACTCCTAGATACCCTAGAACAATAAAACAGTGTGTAAACCGACAGTGAACAAAAAGGGAGAAAATCAGGCTGTGAAGCCCTTCTTAGTTACTCTGCTTCTACAGTGAGCAACTGCAAGGTGCAAGGAAGGGAAAGAAGAGGGTGGGAACAGGGGGCAGAATCAGTTTGAGAAGCAGAATCTTGTTACAGGCTACCAGGGAATAATGACTAATAGAAAATATAAATGATTAATTCAACAAGATCTGAAAAATGCGTTGTCAGTGTCATTTTGAATTAGGTCTGTGTTGCTCCAATGCAATATTGTCATCAGTGCTGGATATGATGCAACTAATAGGAACGAGGAATGTTAATTATGAACCAGGTCAGCCATCTGTCACTATTAGTGACAGCATCATCCAGCTGCGATACCTGGACAGGCTTTCTCAAACACCATTGTCAGACACTAATTTTTAGGAGCTGTCAGACTCTAGATCGATAACTTCCCTAATACATTTTCTGAGCTACCTACGAGCAGCTTTACACATATGATATTGGAAAGAAATAGTCTTGAGTTTGTGATACCTCATTCTCTTACAGCTATTTCCCTTGGAGTAGGATGTTCTCACCAGGTATCAGAGGGTGCAGGGCTAGGGCTGCCTCTGCAGAAGGGCAGCTTTGGTCATGCCCAACTTCTATGCACCCAGCCATGGAGGCAGCATCTCCTGCCCGCTCCTTTGAGCATCTCTGCACTGAGCACCACCATCAGGCTGGAACTGGGCTGGGGAAAATTCACTTGCTTCAGGAAGTTTCCCTTTTATGATGGAACAGATATAAAAAAGTGAGCCTTGAAGCCTATGCTAACATTAGACTTGGTCTGCATTGGCAAACAGGGCAATTAGGGCCTGACCTTGTGCAAAACTCAGCATGTCCTGCAAAAGATGCTTAAAAAACCTTGGGACTTTTCAGATCTTTATTTAGAGGAATGAGGAGATAATCAGTTCACAGGATGTACTTCAGTGGACAATACCAATCAAATTGAAATTCTAAGCTGGATATTCATGCTTGGCAATAGATTTTTTCTTAAATGATGTCGAATGCTAGCTAGAAAAATGGTTCCCATCTAGGTTAACAATAGGAGCTCTTGCATAAGCTGCCAAAGCTTCAAAAAATGCTTAAAAATAATTTCCTGAAATCTTCTAAATGGAACTGACTGGATATAACATTTGTATTAATTTTCTCCAAAACCTACATTACATTTAACTTGTTAACCTCTGAATTGCATTTCTGAGGCAGAAACCATATGTGCTCACCAATTAGGACCTGTACTGCATGCTTTTATTTTTGTACTTAGAATTGCTCCAAATGGAGGAAGGAACCTTTGTTGTTAGGAAAAATACTTGATGATAGTTAAAAAACTCCACCTTGCCCAGCTGGTTATTTCCTGCTGTAGACTAACAGGTGCCAACTTTATATTTTTCTTCTGCAGCTGGAGCATTTGTATATTAGTAGGGTACAAGAATGTCTAGCAGGAAAAATATGCAACTTTCTGGAAATTTGTTGAAGGTCATGGAACACTGCCAAATACTTTTCTCTTCTAAACATATAGTTGTATATTTAATACATATTATGGAGTTTGTGATGTTACCATCCCTCTGTCTGCCTTAATATGAAAAGACCTGAAGGTTGCACATTTCCATGCCCAAAGGTTAAGATCCTTGGCAACTAGAAAGCAAAACTAGATGAATAGCCTTAATGAATAACTGGGAAATTTTTGTGCCACTATGGGAAAAAGTCTGATTAACAGATTTTCCATTTTCGAGCTTCAAAAGGATTCAGCTTTCTTCACTTTCTTTCTTACACCATAGTGTAAGACTACTGCATTGTGTGCTCTCAGGCAGATGATTCATTGTACCCCAACTTTTTGTACATTTCTTGAAGCACATAAGCAAAAAAGAATTATATTGGTGAGCAAGTACTTTATAGCAGTATTTGTTGCTCTATAAGAAAAAGAAAGAAAGAATACTTGACCACTGTTGTAAAATATTTTGAACTTAGTTGCTTCCTCATTCATATAAAATTTGATTCTTATTTAAAAGAACAATTTGGCTTTATAATGTGCACTCTGAGCTGTTTATAGTGCTGAGTTGCTTTCAACCTGCTGCTTTACCTGGGGATGTGGGACAGTCTCTTGCTGGTCAGCTGCTTCAGAGAATTAATTCAACATGCAGATCCTGAACTTTAATGAAAGACTAATTATCTGGTAGTGGCTCAGCCTCAGAAGCCTGAGTGTACCTTTGAGCTTTTGATTCAAGTCTCTGTGGAAGACAGCTGCCACTTCCATGCTGGTTTTTAATCTGTTGAGGTCCTGGCTTAGTAAATTCACACTCTTTTACCATCAGGCTGAGAAGGTGAAGGAATAAAACATCAATTTCCTTTAAAATTCACTTGGAGTTCAATGCAACCTTTAGGAAATATAGTTGCTAATGACCTAGAGGTGATTCATCCATTATTAGGTAATCTGCCTTTAGCTGCAATTATTTAAATACAGTGAGTTGAAGGCAAAAAACAATTTCCTAGAACAGAGAAAACTTCATGTAGAAATGAGTGAAGTACTTTAAGTTAATTGAACACTTTGAAAATTAAAAAAATCTGTCTGCTTTGGACAGCCTAGTCTTTCTAGCCCTTGTGCTTTGCAGAAGGAAATCTGATTGACCATTCATTTAGATGGGTTTTCCATTCCAGCTTCTTTGTTAATGGAGTGCAAAGTAGTTGGGATACCTGGCTGTTAGTTTTAACCTAACTTTTCCTTTATTTTTTTCCCTTAAAAAATAATAATTATGAAATGAACATTTCTTGGACTTGTTTTAATGTTTAAAATGAGCAGATGCTCACCTAACATGGCTTGACATCTATTGATTTTTTTTTTTTTCTGTTTCATCATTCTGATGTATCCTGTTTAAAATGGCATAGACCATCTTCTGATGTTTGATGTTAGAACTTAACTTGTAAAATCTCTTGGATTTTAACATTTAGTAAACCAAGAACAGAGAGAGCTAGTAGCCTGAGTGGTGAGGGCAGTTAGCAAAATCTGTGGACTAGTGCAACAGCTTTAACTGGAAATAACTAAACGTTATGTGGCTTTGGACAGTGACATTTATTTTCAAGGATTTCTCAGTAATAAGGTTTTTCTTTCTTTCTTTTTTCCATTTTGGCTTTGGATAGAAATGTTCTAATAAATGGATTGTCAGGTTTCCCATCCTGTCAGAAATCAAACAGCCACTCATTTATAACGGAATAAGAAAGGCAAGTGGTTTGTGTATTGACATTCTGTGCACCTAAAATATCTTAAGGGAGGAGGTAAGTTGAGTGTCTGATCCTGCAGCTCTTTTCACAGAAAGCTCATATGAAATCCTAGAGTCTTACAGAGTATTAATAAATAAGTAATCTTGTTTTACAGAGCTGATGTTAATGGATGAGAAGGTTCACATCTCCTTGATGTATCTGGATGAGAATGTAGCCTGGAAAGTGCTCTTAGAAATACTTCTACTTCCTAACTGTACATACTGCTGAAGGTAATTCTCATCATCTTCATTATTTCTGTATTTATAAAGGCATATATTGATGAGACACTTTATAAGGTTTTGGAAGAACCAGTGATTTTTTTAATGCAGTGCTTTTTTCCAGGAGCTTGACATCTCTCTTACATATTCTGTATCTGAATTGCCCTCAACCTGAATATCAATGATGAATTCTCCCTTGTATCGCTTGTAGATCATTTGTTTCTTTGTCTGTTGTGTTTGATTTTCATCTTGCTTTGATGAAAACTTGCACTTTCTTGCACTTTCAGTTTCTTCTCACTTCATGTATTTGCCTTTTTTAATCTAATCAGCCATAAAAGAACACATGAGTGGGATATAACTGTTGAATGATGAATCCTTGCCTCCTCCACATCCATTTTTTTGTACCCCTCTTCCATTTTCTGTGCTCCTGTACTTTTGTATGCTGTGATGACAAAACTGTCCTCAGCAGGTTGCCAGTTCTGGGAAAAAAGCTTAAAAATCACTTGTGTGACTAACTAGAGAGAAATTTATGCCAGCAATCCCTTGATTATAAACCAGTCTTTGCAGAACAACAGCCTGTTAATGCTGGGGAACACTGAGGTTCAGTGCCTTGGATGTGGCAGGAAATCCCAGAATCACAGCACTGTTGGAGTTGGAAGGGACCTCCTGAGAAGAGAGACTGGTACAAAGCCATGGAGAGAGATGACACAAAGGAATTTCATTGAACTTGAAGTGATAACTGTTTCTTTGAATCAAGGGGTGAAATACTATAAGAGATGAGGATGAAAGAAGAAATTAATAATCTCTGGATTTCTTCCACTCACCCTGATCCCACCATCAGCTTTTATTTTTTTTTACACTTTCCTTTATAGAAAGTATCTGTGATTTAAAGAAACCCACAACAAAAAAACCATACAAAGTTTCTTGACTAACTCCTACTACTAAAACACCTACTTTCTTTCTGTTAAGCCTTTCTAGGGCTGAGATTAACTGTGCAGCTGAATATCTGGGGAAGATTTATGCAGGTTTGGAAATTCGGAGGGCTGAACTGTAGAAGCATCCACACTGAAATCTGCTCAGGAGAGTGCACTCGAAGGAACAGAAACCACATCAGGCTTTGCTCAGGCTACACCAGGGCTGTTTATGACAGCTAGGGACTATCCAGAGAGTCAAGAGGTGACAGGAGTGGGTGAAGAGAGTGAAAACATAGCTGCTAAATGATTCAGTGCTGCAGTCAGTATGTGCACAGAACATTCAGTCATACAAATAATCCAGCAGTGCTCTAATGATATGATGTATTACCATATAATTGCATAGCTAGTTTGTCAGAAAGACTAAATTAATTCCTTAATGTAGAGGTCTGCAAGATACACTAATCTTTTATGTTGTGTTTCCCTCAATTAATCTAGAAGGTAGTCAGATAAACAACTTGTGATAATAATGGTGTAATTGTTCTCCATTAAACTTTGAATGTTAGAAAGAAAAGCCCAGCTTTCTTGTACTGCAGTCACATGTAGTCATCACTCTCTTCTATTCCACCAGGTGGAGAAGCTCACCAGTGCAATTAAGAGGAGATAGATGCCAATCAGACTGCAAAGCAAGACTGCTCCTGATCAAGAAACCCTTATTTAATTTCGAGACCAGCCTTGCCTTTTTAAAAAAAAAGACAAATGAGCCGATCAACAGAATTTTCAAACGTAACATTATTTTCTTAGGGAGGAAGATGACTTACACATCCAAAGCAAGCACCATTTCACAGCCCTCTCCCAATATACCATTGTTTATTACAACACTTAATAGCCTTTCCCACTTATGATTCTGAAAGCACTGTTCAAAGATTGGTAAAATATTTAACCCTTTTTTATAGATAAGAAACAAATAAAGGCTAAGTGGATTTATCGAGAAACACTATAGATCCCTAGTAAAGACAGTGAGTGAATCACCCAATTTTGAGTTACAGCTAATGAGACCAGAAACACCAGGACACAAAAAATGACAAAATAAATCATAATCCTGTATGGATTTACAGTGAGTGAAAACACATATCATGAGCACTCCTCAAATTGAGATGCCTAATTTGATCCCCAGTTAGGTGACAGGTTTTGCCATGTGGACTGTGGGCAGATTGTACCCGCTGAAAGAACACCCTTTGAAAACTGTACCATATTGTCTGATAAAACAGATGGGGCTGGAGGTTTACTGAAATGAAGGGATAAAGGCTTGGCTTTGTTGTTGAGATTGAGCAGGGCAGCCCTACAGAAGATCCAAAGCTATTCTGCATGTACACGTGTGGGATTCTGGATGCTGGACTGAAGACACATCAACATTGTCAGGAGCATACAGATGTGAGGTATCTATGGTTGTGTTAACCCTTTAACTGCAAGTGCAGGATAATTTGCACCAGGGTCTTTGGAGCTGGCAGGACATGGAGCTGTCTGAGTGCTGAGGGATGTAGCTATCCCAGCCCAGGGTCAGGGCTTAGTAGCTAAACCAGCATGAAGCAAGTGAGAGTGCTGTGCCAGCTCTGTACATGGAGCCTCTCTGTAAGCTGTCCTCTGGCAGTATGGCAGATCCTCAGGACTCAGAGCAGTGCTCTCCTCAGGGAGTTGACAGGTTTAGAAATCAAAGTCCTCTTCCAGGTTTCAATGTCTTGAGAGAAAAGCTTGACCTCAGTTACCTCGGTTTACTTAGCTGAAGGATAGCTATTACTATAACCATTTAGAAACGCTTACTCTGGATGGATAGTATAAGGATTAAGTGAAGGATTAAGTGATACATGAAGCAACAGATGACCCATAAGAATTTCTTCTACTGACATGTAATCCTGCCTTTTGGTATAGGTTGGCTCAGACTTAGAAAGTTTGGCTCTGGGAAGCTGGAGCTTAACCCTACTCATAGACTTTCTGAATGTGTCCTGTTTACTGAAGGTCTGAATCCCTTTAGCATCTATCAGCATTCTTGTCTAAATCTTGCCTTCTACACAAATCTCAAGATCTGAGAACATGATAGTCAGCATGATAATTTTAGGTTTTATCAAGTTGAACTTTATATATTATTATAATGTTAGTTCTTTCTGACCCCAAATCAAAGCTATTTTCTGAAGCATTACCATGGTGATGCACAACAGAGTATTGTCATTGACAGTGCTTTTAGAGCTTTATTGAAATGTTTTTGAGCTGAAGAAAAAAGATATATATGAAATAATAGTACATTATGTTGGAGATTGACTTACAATGGGTTGCTATATAAAATATTAATAGGATCTCTGAAATTATATCAAGGGAAGATACTAGAAAATTAAAAATACCTAAGTATATAGAGCTGCAAACATAGACATTAGTGTGTGAGTACAACCAAGCCTCTCCTTCCAAAGCACTGAAGGAAGAAATGTTTGCTAGCAAATTGAATAATTGTTTCTGAAAATTGGCAGCTATCTAGTTTCTGGGTAAGCCTGCAGTATTACCTATTCCTAAGAAACTTCTTTGGATTCACAGAGTGCTTACTATTGTGAAGCTAATAGATATGTTTTTGATGAATACATTTTTCCATTTGAATTGTGAGAGCAGTAACCTTTAGTCATACACAGACAAGATCATTTTAATTCTAGGCTTAGTCCAGAAAAATTGGCTGATTCAGTCTGATATACACATTGGCTTAATTGTTGAGGTGGGTTTGTTTATTTTATTATTTATTTATTTATTTATTTATTTTTTTATTGTGATGAATCTTATTTAATGGTCAGATTGTGAAGTTTATTTGATGTGTAAGGTAAATTCATCTTAGGTCTGATTAATATATTTTTCCTCTGTTCACCCCTTTCTTTGAAAGTATGCAGCATTCCTTTTGTTGCTTTTTACAACACCTGTTATAAACATCATATTCTGTACATCTAATTTCATTTTCCCTGAAAACCAGCAATGGGTGTTTGATGTGAAATCCTGACACTATTCAGGATTCAGCAGGAATCTTAAACCATTAAGAGGTAGTTCAGACTCCACTCAGTGTAAATGAGGGCCAAACCCCATTTATTTTCTTAGGTTAGGAAAGAGTCCTAAAGCTCTGTTGCTGAGCTGCTCAAGGGTTGGCTGATCTCACTTGTATCTGTGTCTGCTCTGATTTAGGCTGGTAAAAGTGCAATCAATGCTATGTATTTTACATTGTATATAATTAATTTTACCATATTTTGTTGTTTCCTCTCAAAATTCATTAATGAGAATAGAAACATTAAATTTACATATGCCAGTGACTAACCAGTTTTGTTAACTGGATCGTTAGAAACATCAATATTGCTTGAAAGTAGCTCTAATTATATGCTCCTTTGCATATTGGGTGTTATTTCTGTCTGAATTGTAATATGGCTAAATTATTATTTTGATTAAGCTGATGAGTTCATTCTCATTTATCTCCTTCACTCTGATTTATTTCATTCAGACACCTTTTAAATCTACACAGATGTCCCACTCTGAGAAGCCTCCCACTACAGTTCAAGCAATACAGTGTTGTTCTTCGCAAGGGCACAGTTACTGGAAACTGAAGAATGGGACAGAATAATTTTAGTCATAGGACTGACCTTTGTGAGTGAATTTGGATATTACTCAAGAAGTTTAAGTTAATGAAAATCAATGCAAATCAGTTCAGCTTTGCATTGAGAAGCCCAGTTGGGTTGAACTAACAGACTTGAACTTGCTTGTGCTAACAGTACCTGATTAGCTGCTTTTTTTTTTTCCAGAAGGTCCTTACTAAGTCTGGAAAAATTATTTTCCAGGGTTTTTTAATTTCTATTATGTATGTCATTTCCTCAGAATGATGTTCTGTTAGTTGATAACCACTGTCTCTCCTGAAGGAGGCACCTGACCTATTTACAAGGCCTTTTCCTAAAAAATGGGAAAGATTGCACAAGTGTTATGGACATAACTAGAGTCAGTGGGGGCTCTTGCCACAGAAGCGGTGAGGCTGACAAGGCACTCCTAGTTCTGGTCCTCTCCCCCTCATTTGAATCAAGACTTCATGTAGTCAGGAGGAAGCAAAAAATGAAACTGAATGCCAAAAGACCCTCCGGTTCAACATATTGTGTTTGTCTTATCTAAAGAGGTGCCTCAGCTCTTCATTTCCAGCTCCATTCATAAGGCTTATTAACACTTTGTTTACTAAGTAACTATAAAAAAAATGGAAGCACAGCAATCAAAAGAATTAATTGGGAATTATGGGAATTGTGACTGAGCATTAGGACTCAGTCACTTGTACCCAATCTAGTTAGACTGTAAGTACTATGATCATCCTGGTTAAGCTAAATCTTTGCAGACATGGTCAGAGGTAAAGAACAGCTCTTGCACATAACTGCTGTTTGGGCCATATAGAGCTTCAGGTGCTATTAACTGGAGGCAGGTTACCAGAGCTACTGCTGGCTGGTTACCTGTGATAGTGCTGCAGATGTAAAGGGTAGCAGCTTTGTGTGTTGCTGTTGTACTGGGTTGGTGCTACTCTGCTTTGTAGTCCTAGAGAAATGCTTCAAACTTTACTGATTGCTTCTGAGCTTGGCCAGAAGCCACCTCTCTTCTTTCCATCTGTGATGTCCAGAGCACCCATTAGCAAAATACTACAGAAAAGTCTCTGTTTTTGGCTTCCTCCTTGCTTGAAAGCAAGCTGTGCACTAGCTCTAGCTCCCATCCCTTTGCAGTCTGGATACAATGCAGAGTAATTTAATTAAGGATGCTCTGTGGGGAAAAGAGAAGGTTGTGGTAGCCAGGGGACAGCACATAAAAACAGAGCATCAGCTGCAGCTAAATGATCAATTGTATTGCAAAAAGAATAACGGATACTGTGACAAGTTGGAAAAAAATCAGTTTATAGAAACTCACACGGATCCTGTGTTATGCTCAGAATGAGGACACTGCACGTTCTTTTATGAGCTATTGCAGCAGTGTGAGTGTTGTATCCTTGCTTCATTTTTCTAACTGGGCCATGATATTTAATTTTTCTCTTTTTTTTTTTTCCCTATTAATAAAGCAAAATATTTAAACAGAATCTAGCATTGTTTTTAGAGGCTTTGCTGATAACTTCTGTTGCTCCTAGCAGGACTGGCTAGCCTCAGTAGAAAGAAAAGGATGGTCTGATCATTTCTGTGTGAGTTTTGAAACTGCTGGGCTCCTATAGAAGAATCTACTGTTCTGTTTAGGGGTGTAATTTTGCCACATGTACAAAGAGCTTTGCTATCTTGGCCAGAGACACCCTGAGGGAAACCTCAGGTAGGAGTCCCCAGAAAATGGGCACATATGTTCCTCCTTGGCATGTATTAACCTCTTCTATTCTTAAGTCTTTCATCTCTGTTTGTGGCACAAGGTAGTGGGTCAGGGGGTTAACAAGTCTCAATTTTATTACTTTACCTCTGTCACAAAACTTCCTAATTCCCTGGGGCTTTTAGAAGAAGCAAGTGCCCCATAACTTGACATTAGTTTCAAATAGACAGAAAATCAAAGGACAACATTATTCTCCCCACCCTTGCTGTGGCAGTATCAGGGCAACTATAATTGCACTGATGCTACTTCAGAATTTCCCCATTGCAATGGGAATTTCAAGACTATTGTAATGCTTAAATCATTTTAAAAGTGAAGTACTGCATGCTGTTTCGGGAGCTTGCTTAAAAAACTAGAAATCCAAAGTCATTCTAATGTTAATTGCACTGAGCTACATACTAGGCTAATTGCAAAGCTTTTAGCTATGTTGGTTGTCCATGCAGTCCCTACTTCCTTGCTCAGGAGTCCCAAATTACATATAATGGAAGAAATTAAAGCATTAAATGGTTATTGCAAGTGGCTCAGGTTGCAGTCTACCATAACATCTACATCATCTGCTCAGGAAACAAAAAGTGTTGTCTGAAACATTTCCATTCATCCAAAAGACATCAGGAAGGCCTAGCACTTGACTTTTACATGAACTTTTTTTTTACCTTTAGATGCCTCAAAATAGGAAAAGGGTTTTTTTCTGAGAATGTATTTGTGATTCTGAAAGACATCAGAAAGCTGTACTTCAGGATTGTAGATTAGATAGTAAAAAGCCTGAGCAAAATAACAAAAATTCCTCAGTTTTGTAGGCTAACACTTTAAGTACCATGTCTTGATACAGTGAAAAGATACACTGGAGTGTCACTTCATGGTGACAGGGCTTGTCACTGGTAGAGAACAAGAACAAGGACTCCTCCCTGTTCCCTCTCTTAATTCCTCAAGGGAGGGGACTCACATAAGTGACAAGGCCACAAAGCTATTTTTTCTGTTGAGGCATCTGCTCATGCCAGAAAAGCTGGAAGGTTTTCAGAGCAATAGGAAACACATAACCACCTCTCCTCTTCTTGGTAAAGAATGGTGCACAGACTGCCTAAATGCAGTCTGCAGAATAAGTCCGGACACATTCCAAAGCTCCACCAAAACCAGTCTTGGCACAGTATGATCAAGGGCATCCAGAACTGGTCAGGCTGGAACATCTTCAAAATGTTCACTTGCATCTGGCATGGCAAATACCCACCTGATTTCCCTCTTGTGGATGCCATTTACTTGTGCTGTGCAACAGAAATAAATGGCTGCAAATAATTATCCATCTTTAGTTTTTCCATGATTTTTGAAGTAATGCTTGACTTGAAGCTGCCATGAAGAATCATATTTTCACCATAATGAAAAACAATCTATACAAATGATTTTTTCTTTGCTTGTTTCTATGAACTGTGTACTCCAGCACCAGATGGATGTTCCAACCCATTATTCTGGGTCTGAAATATCTGCTAGTCAGTTATATTCAAAGATGATAAAAGCATCCTCAGCTCCTGTCAGTGAGCAGAACAGTCCCTGTTGGAGGTCTGTGCTTGACTGACTGTGTCAGTGTAACCAGAAATAATGTATTTATGGTGCTCAGCAGGTATCTGAAAACAAGTTTTCCTTGAAAACACTGTGTTATATTATGTCTTTCAATTATCTCCTACTGCTGAATTTCTGGGAGAAGGACCTTTGACACCAATAGTAGGGGTGTTAAAATCAAACACTCCAGGATTTTGCTTCAGTAGGTCCTAGAAAAGTAGGGAACTGAGTCTTCATGGTTCTGTGACTTTTTTGCCTCTCCTGACTATTCTACTCTGTAGTTAAGTCTTTAATAGAAAACATGAATTTATCTCCTGGGTGAGAAGGAAACAGGGTGAGAAGACAGGGAAGAATTAAGAAGTCTACTACAAAAGAGTATACGTTCTTTTCATGCTTGCTCATGATCTGTGGCCTACAACTGTCCCTATCTAATTATAACTGTATCCAGTTCTGTTATGAGACTGTTGGTCTTTGACATGAGCTGCATCATGGCATGACATGAGCTTTGACATGAGCTGTGTCTGACATGAGCTGCACCATCAATGCTAGACTGGGAACAGTTGTGCCTTCCAAGTGGGACTTAGCCCACTGGAACCACAGCTGTCAAGGTTGAGTTTATGGTGTCAAAGACAACCAAAAGCCTTGGGAGTGAGAAGTAAAATAGTTAATTCTTCAGTTTCTGAAGGGGCTAGAGAGGCCTGTTGCTTTGTGTCTCTTCACTTGCTTTAGTTACTGCAACAGGAACTCTTCTGCATCTCCTCTTGAAGTGAGCTATCTTGAATCCCTATGGAAAACTGATAATCAAATCAGGCTGATCTTTAACTGATCAGTCTACCAAGTGATGTCATTAGGAGTGTTGCAAAATACCCAACCAACTGACCAAAACTGCAAAAGCCACAAGTAACCACCTCCCCCTTCCAAACCCCTGAATGCATTGTAGCTCTTGCCTTTGTTCTGGAATGGCAGTTGCAACAAGATACTGAAAAAAACAGGTCTCTTAGAACAAATTCAGAACGAAATATTCACCATCTATGACACAGGCCTTCTTCTTATCAATGTCCTGAAGGTCAGATCCTGCACATCCCCTTGACAGTTCTGCTGGTCTCCCCATTCTGCAGTGTTCTCAGACATTACTGGTTGGTAGCAGTAATCACGGAGTCCTTCTTCACTGTTTATTTTAAAAAGTGTCATATAATTTGGGAAACAGTGTACAATGCCTGCTTTTGTCTACAGAAATGGCAGTATCTTTCCAGTCTTTCTTCCTTTAATTATCTGGAGAAAAAAATTCCTTTCAAATGTGTTATGGCAAACCTTTAAGTGACAGCATCTCTGAGATGAGAGTGTTACTGGGTTGGCGCAGTCTGAATAAATTGGAATGAGATTGGATGACCTATTCCTGTTGTTCAGAAACAACACAGCGAGCCTCACAGCATCTGTTTTTTTGCTTTGCAGGAGCACCCCGGAGAGAAGATGATCATGTATTGTCAAAAAGTGACACCTTTTTTAACAAGAAGAGTAGAATTAGAAGCACGAATCTGGAATTATGGCAGCATGTTATAAATGAGAGCAGTCAGGAGACAAGCAATGCACAAATCTTTGCTTCCTGAAGAAAGTACAGGAAAGGTACAATTGGTATCAGTTGGGAGTAAAAGCTGCATGGAAGGAAATTACTGATGAGTACAAGAAATGCTGATGCATTGAAAATGTCTTTGCTCTCATTCACTCTCCAGTGATACTACCTCAACTTGGCAACTTTATGCAGTTTAGATGTATTCTGAGAAAGCAGTTGCAGAAACTTGTATTTTATCAGCCAAATTCAGAAGAGTCCATAGGGAAATGTGCCACCTGTACCACCGTTGTGTCTTCTGGCAGGTCCCATTCCCACTTGTCAGTGTTTCTGGGAGGGCTCTTCTCTCAGCAGCAGCACACTGAGCCCTCTGGAAAGCATCCTGACAGTTTTTGGGAGGTGTGATGCTTTCAGTAGTGAACTTGCTGTTTAGATGCTTAGATGGGAGCTGATCTCTTGAAAAATCTGGCTCAGAGAGGTCTAAATGGCAAGACTCCCGACACTGGAATGTCACCAGGTTTGAATCACGACGCCCTAGGTTTATGTATCTCTCTAAACTCTCACTCCTGTCTTTTGCTCTCTGAGAGTTTAACAGAGTGGTTAAACAATGAGAGTCCATGTCACCACTGGAGCCTAGCTCATTTGTGGGAAGAGCTTCTGTTTTGTCATGGAACTTGCTGTGCTGCTTGGTGCGGGCAGAGTGAGAAGACAGGCAGCTGACTGCCTTGCTCTGGAACAATGCAGCTTGATCACTAATTCAGGCAAAGGGGCAGCCACAGGTGGAGTTTTCGGAAGTACCTTGTTGAACAAAATTCTTTGGCAATGGACAGAGAGGCCTCTGACAGCAAGGTGAAAGAACACTGACCATGATAATTTTTCTGGAGATGACTTTTGCTTATTAGGATTTTCCTCTTGATTAATAATTTGCCCTGATTTTTGTTGTTTACTGTTGTTGAAGTCTATTTGGAGATCTGAACTGGCCAGTGTAATGAATCAGGGCTTGAAGCACTTGCTTATACAGAACAGAAAAAACCCCTGCCAGTACCTCACAGTATGGTGTCAAGAAAGCCTCAATTTTCATGTGCTTGACAGTAAGAGGTAATTGATTTGTAATTTGTCTTGGGTTTGTGGTTTAGTTTTTTTGAATAAAAAACTTATCTAATTGACATTTAATGTACCCCATTGCAATCTATGATTATCTTTTTCCACTTGAGTGACTCTTCCCGTGGTGGTGTCTAACTCTGTTCAAAACTGAGTTTTTTGTCAAAGCCAGATTCACAATGGCACCACAACCTTCCTCCCTTGAAAGAATGTAATAATTAAAACAAAATGTATACACTTTGGTTATTATGTCAACATACCCACTTCCTGCTGGGTATTACCTGTATTATTACTGGAACCTGGACTGGGAATATGATTATTAATAGATTCTGATAAAGAAGACAGCAAATGAAGGCAGAGTAATAGTAATTTTTCATTTGAATCACAGACAAATTGGCTGTTTTGCAGTACTTGTCTATGGCAATTATATGTTGTTTTGCTTCCTAATGCTGATTTCCTTCCACAGTTTATTAGCATGAACATCAGGAAAACAGTAGCATATTGGTTTTGTCTGTAAACACTTCTGGCCAGGTGGAGAAGGCAGCCCTGTCTGAACCGCTGATTAGATCTGTTTGAATTCAGGCACTCCTGCAGGATAGAGCTTTTGCCGAGTGCCTCTGATCCCACTCGCCGTGTGGCACAGCAAGCTGCTCGCAGCAGCAACCTGCTTATGGTGGCCACCTTTGAATGGCCTGATTTGTGACAGTCTGGGGAAGAGATGTGCAAACCTTCTGCAGATGTAGTGCACACTGACAGCCAGGTCATCCCATCCTTCGCTGGAACAAGTCACCCTGCTGAGCTTAAACTGCAGGTTTGTGCTCTGCCATGGGGCAGGGCCAAGCTGCTCGAAAGGCTTGCCACTTCTTTTGTTATTCCAAAATAGGATGTTGAGCTCTTCAGAAATGCTGACCTGATGAGATGTGCAATCAAACTTTGGCTGGATTTGTACAGGGAACACTCAGCAGTTAGCATTTTTTTGTGGTCAAGATGCTATACTCTTCCAGATCTCAATGTTCCCAGCTCTCTGAAGAAATTTGTCCCCAGCATACCTTTAAATGCACAGTGGAACTAAAAGGGAGAAAAATAAAAAGGCAAATCGTTTTTGTTTTCTGATTTCTCCATTAGAACAGTTGTATTTTGTAGTTCCACAAAATAAGATGATAAAAATTGGAACAGCAGTTGGACTAAGTTGACAGAGCATCTAAAAGAGAACTGTTGAGATTTAATCTTCCCATAAGAAGTAGGTAGTGTTAATCTTTCTAAGGAAATTGTAGATTTCTTTGTGCCAGTTTGTCTTAAAATGATCACTGTAAATCTGTGGATCTCATTTGTTTTTCACATTTTAATTGAAACTAGCCAGGGGTAAGAGAGGCAGCAGAGCAGAAGATGTTTACATTCTTACTAAAAGAACACAACCAAATAACACTTTCTTATTTTCTATAAATAGTGATGGAATCGAAGTGTGTCTTCATACAGCAAATTAATATATAGCTTGTATATATACATGTATAAATACACAGATATTTACATAAGTTATGACAGGAAAGTTCTTAACAAACTATGCTATTTTTTACTGTGAGCTACTAATTGAAATTTCACATTTTAGCTACTTGAGCACCATGAACGTACAGCCAACGTAGGTCTGATTATATAGGTGCTGACATGATGGGCAAGGTGCTGTTGTATTCACAATGTAAACAAAAAGTTTTTTGAAAATGAATTTGTTACAATATTAACATGATCACAGTAAGCAGTATTTGTTAAACAAATACATACTTTGTAATGAAAATTCCTCATTAAGATATGGTCGATTTTTAGACTTTTCCTCCCCTACAGAAATTACTTTTTGCTTTTAACACATGCTCACTCATTATGCAGATGGCTTAATGATCTTGCATTCATTATGATATCAATGTGGGAAGTGTATTGTTAGTTAATTCCATCTTTTTCTTTATTCAGAAAATCTGATTGCTGAAAGTTCTTTGATGTGGTGGTTTTGATCATGGAGAGCTTTCACTCACCATTTGCAGGGTTGTCTTAATGTGCTTATGTCTTCAGGACAAGTAATATTAAACCCCTGTGTTACATATTCTGCCCTTAGCAGCTTCCAATAAAACAAGAAAGTGGGTAGTACATCAGTGAATTAATTTTCTAAATAGCAATATTTGAGCATATACCTAGGAAGATTTTTGCCTTTTCTGATTAGTAATTAAACAACAAATTAGGAGCAACTGTCACATTAGAAGTAAAGTATTATTTCAGTGTATCAGAATAATTTTTAATCAAGGAGAACTACCAAAGGGACAGCACTTAAGAAAACAAAACAAAAACCTGTCATATAGCTCCATCTATCCTAGAAAATTGTATTCCCTGAGCTGCCTCTTGGCTGTTACAATCTGGAAAAAACTGTTCCCTGAACTAAATATTCTCTCTGCCAACTTTGTTAGCTTCTGTATTTGACATTAACTAGGAAATGGTCTCCTACATCTTTTCTGATCTCTTCTCTAAGCTTTACAGAACCTTCAAAGATGACAACTTATAAGCAGCATGTTTGGACGGCTAAATCAGAAATCCTGTTCATTTAGGAGGGTGCAGCAGCAGGGAAGTACCTGAAAGATGCTTCTGCCCACAGTAGCAATTAAGTGGTATTATGGACTGTAAGCCAGCAAAAAAGGAAAACCAAAACCTTGTACTCTAGTTTTCCTTAAGCAAAGCAAACCAGAAGTGTCCAGTACAATATTCAATACCTCTTTACATATTATTTTTCACATAATAATTGAGATGGTTTTGAAAATTCATCATACATTTGGACTGTCAGGAATTTCATTACTCTTGGATTCTGGTAAGGAGCTGCACTTAGGTCAAAAACTGATGTTTAAAATCCAGCATATCTGAGAATTAATTAGTTCCATTTTGATTACCCTTCTCACTAACAGAGAAAGTATCGATTTTCACTGTACTTGTCTTATCACACAGAACTGAGACTGTGGATACTTCACTCTAAGTAACATTATTATTTGGTTTTAATTTGTGAACCAAAATAAAACTAGCCACCACCACCAAACCCCAAACATCTCTCCCTTCCTCTCCCAATAATTTATTAACATACACCCAATCAGTTTGGACATTCCAAAACTTGTGCCAGGATTACCTAAATTTTCTTCTTTACACTCCCCAACTTTATGCAATTTACATGGCTCAGCACCCTTTGAAACTTCTTTAAGCAGTAGACTTCCATAATTCTATGGAAATGCTTTTCGTTAGTGTAATTGTACTACAGTTGTGATACTTGGTTTCTCAAATGAGGAATATGAAGGTAGTTAATGTGTAGGTCGTAGTGCCTCTGTTAGCTTTTGTGGAATACATGATCACAGCTACTTGAGGACGCATTCTTGACTCAGAAGGAAATGAAAAGCTGTATAGTCACAAAGACAAGAACTAAGACTCCCCCCCGACCTGACTGCAAACTTGGAAATATAGTAAGAGAGTCTACAAAACAACACTTTCTTTTAAGTTTAGGTGCATCTTTATATGTTAAAGAACAACCTTTGTGTTATATGAAATGCCTTTCTGATTAAATAGATGGTCTATTGTAAAAACATAAAAATATAATGCAGTATACTTTATTATGGCAGTAGTACAGTGTTTGATTTCATTCTTGTATATGTATAGTTGGATATGCAGATCTATTAATTACTTTTCTTAAGTATCAAGATAAGTTTACTGTATGCCTCATGTTTGGTCCTGCCTCCTGATTTGTTTTACCAGAAAATTTGAGTTCCTAAGTCTACCTAAATTGCTTTCATGTAGAAAAATCTGAATATTTTGTATATATATATATACACATACACATACCACTTAAGAGCCCTTGCTTTAGAGTGCATTTCCGAGTACATTCTGTACAATTTTAAGATTATTAGAGGCAAATCTTTCCACGGGTATCACATAATTGACTGCAATGAAGAGCCAGGCAATAAAAGACTACAAGGATTAGTCTGGTGTCTTGCTAAAGTGAAGAATAAGTTCAGCCTCATTTTGAGAGACAAGTGTTTTGTGAAGAGGTGATTTGTTCTTAAAGGCTGAAGACAAGAGCAGCATGTAGGCTTTGTGAAATAAGACAGTAACAATTATACAGATGAAGTCTGTACTAATTAGCTGCAGGCTCTTGATTTCACAGTTAATAGTTTTTATCTGCTGATAGGCACCAAAGATATCCACCCTCATATCTTGCCCTCTTCCATGTTGCAAACATCACTACATGCTTCCAGTAGCTGTTCTGCACAGATGCTCAGGATTTAATTTCCCATCCAGCCTTTTCTTGCCTCTCTTCTTTTTTTCTTAATATTTTCTTAGAGGTGTTGATCCTGGTGATGATGAAAGTCTGAATTGCAGTGACTCGTGGAATTAGCTCTTGGCCCTCCTACTCCTGCCTACTGGCAGTACTATAGCTCCAGGCCTCACAGCATTTGGGCAATCTCAGGAAGAGATTTCCTCTACAGTCTCAGGGGATAGTGTAACTGAAAGGGACAGAGATGTCTCTGCCTGACCCTTTTCATCATTTCATAAAAATGCAACTTCGTAAATTTGTCACTCTTTTGTTTCATATTTGGGAAGGTCAAGGTCTGCAAGGTTGAATAGAAATTCAATGTCCTTTACTGAGGTAGAGATAAAAAGACTCCCGAGTTCCCCATGTAAGTTATTTTTAAAAAAATCATGCTACTTCTCTGTTCTTTCCTGAATATAGAATTTTGCATGACCACTTGCCATTAACTAGCCAATAAGTAAAAGCATTTAACATGATAAATTTTAGCAGTCCCTGCCAGCTCCCTCTAGCTGAACAAGGTTGTGCCTGGCATAGATATGCTGAAGCAGTGTCCTAACTTGATTTTTCTAGACAGTGAGTGTAAGATTCTCATCCTCTTCAGTGACTACTGAAGAGAAACATCCTTGTCTGCAACATTATAGCCTTTGGGAATGCTCACCATCATGCAATAAGATATTAGAAAAAGGGGAAAAAAAATTAAAACCACTTAAAGCTAAAGAAGGCCTGTAGTGCCCCTCACAGTTGTACGTTAATAGCAGAGGAAGTACTTGGATTTTTGATGTACTTACTCTGAATCACACCTGGATGCTTTTCTCCACATGCACTTTAGAGTCATAAACACCAACACTCATGCAAAACTCTGTCAAGGTGCAATATGAACCCCTAAGGACATAAGTACTAACAGACTCTCACCGCCTTTTCTCCTCCCAGGAAATAACTGGTTAGGCTGATTCTCCCAGCTGCACCTTTTCACTGCTTTGATTATCAGCTCAGTACAAGGGCCCCTTGAGGGTGGCTGTTTTAGTGGCACAGCTTTCGGAGGTGGAGAGGCACTACAACTGCTGCCCAACTACTTGGATAAAATGGGTTTGTGTTAAGTGAGCAAACTTGAAGGGGAATATGTGTAGCAGCAGGTGCACGTAGGCAGGAGGTCTGTAGTGGTTCTGTCTCATCTGCAGTTTCTTGTATTTTTACAACTGTGTAAATTTAAGGAGAGACTCATTTCTCAGGATGTTTGTAGGTTTACCTGTGCTTAAATATTAATTCACATTAAGTTAGTGAATTTGAATAGCTAGAAGTATTTCTGGTTCAGTATATAGGTGTTTGTTTTTTAAAAAACCCAAGCCTTCATTCTGTTAGTTTAAACTATATTAATTGTTACATCAGTTAATACCTGGTTATAATATTTATATGTTAATATGAAGTAGCCTCAAGTCTGTTGTGTTTGGCTTCAGGCCTTGTAGTTCAGTTGCAGCTTACCCCCAGTGTTAGTCCATAAAAACTGTAGTGATTGTATCAATAATGTGTTGAAAGAGTTGTGTTGCTTATTATGCTCATTACAGGGCTTAAGGACTGCTCTCTTTATTTCAGCTTTTTTTTCTAGAATGTTCATTTCTGACCTAGAATGAGTAATAGTTATAGAACAAACCCAGACTGCGTCAGTTAGGCTCGAAGGTGAATGCTGACTGTTTATTGCTAATGGAAACAGTTTGAGCAGTAGAATCATGGATTTATGGATTTTCTAAGTAAATCTCACCTCAGCAGTGCCTTTGTTTGTAATCACAAGAAAGGAATAGCCTCAAATAACAGCTGTGTGTTTCTTCATAAAGAAATGAAAAGTGTAAAGCAAGGCAAACCCCCCCTTTGGATATTCATAACTGCTTAGGGCTGATAGTTTGCTGGTATGAATATTCATAGTGCCACAGCTAAGTAGCAGATAGTAAATAGATTTCTGTCGCCATCCCCAAACAAGGAGGTATGTCCTTTTTGTTCAAAGAGCCATTTAAATGATTAAGAATAGCAAGTAGAGCTACTTGTCATTAGTGTATTTAGAATGATGTGACTACTGTACAAATATATTGTTAACTCTTAGAAGTCGTGGTTCAAGTCTTCCTGCTAAAATCTATATTTCTGGACCTCTGCCCCATTGACCAATACAGCACTGCACAGACACCAGATCTACTGTTTTCCAGTTTTTATGGTTTCTGTTTCAAAGATGTTTCTAACAAACCTCTCCATATCAGGTAGGAATGTGCAGCTGTGCTGCTCCCAGTGTAGTGAGCTGCCCCTCTGCAAATGGGCTTCACCAGAGCTCTGGCCTTAAGAATCTGCTTTATCTTCCTTCCTTCCTTAATGCCTCTGTCCACTTAATGTACAATATTAATGGAACTGCTTGAAAACAAGGCTGTATTTTACTCTCTTTAAGTATTAACTTTCAAAACTGAGGAGAACAGCACCATCTGAGTGATGATGTATATGGATGGGAATTTTTATTAGTCTTTGTGATGTTATTTGAAAGCTTTTACTTTCCTTTGACTTCCACCTGGAAGCCTATTGAACATGGGCATTATGTTAAGAGTTGTGATAAAAAGTTAGATCCAGGCCTGGACCAGGAGCTCTTCTGAAGAGGGAACACCAGAGGGCCCTGTTGTGACTTGGTAGCAACATTACAGTGATACCTGGAGCTGACTTTAGGATTGCTAATAATAAGCCATGTTATCCCTCCTGCCCTGCTCTGCACCCTGTAGCCCACGGAATGTTGTCCAAATTTCTATGCCTTATTCAGAAGGCATCATTTTGTATCAGTCGGTCTGAGTACAGCTTGTCTCCACCCTTGGATGGTGGAGACAGGATGGAACAAGCTGTTTTGGACCTGTTGCATCTGCTGTACCCATGCTGGGTGTCTTGGTGCCCAGGTTACCTGGTTTCTCTCATGCTATCTCAGTGCTGTGGAACCGACATTGGGCTGTGTTGCCCAGCAAAGACATTTCCAGTGTACGCTGTGAAGTAGTATTCCTTTGTGGGTGAGCTTGAAAATCACCTTAATGCTTTAGGTATCACTACCAAACTGAACAAGCCCAAACTAGTCTTCAACAAATAGAAGCATTGATGAGGTAATCAAGGTATTTGTATTAAAGGCCCTACTGGCTTTGTCTGACTGCAGAATTCTGTGCCTGGACTTTCTTATTTATTCATTAGGAAAATGCTTTCAATTATAAAATATTTAGACAGTTATAGATTGAAAAATTGCATGCATAGTGCTGAATTTTATATGAAAGAAGCAAATCTGTCTGTAATTTGTAGAATATGCTGTGTTGAGTTGGCTTAGGGGGATAACTCATGCTCCTGTGAGTCCAAATATTTGTCTGAATATATGTCTTGCCTAACAAGTCTTTGAGCAAATCATAATCCTACAGTGCTTGTGAACTGCCTGATTTTCTTGCAGAAAACCTGAATCAATAAATCCATATAAATAGCACCTTTAGATGAAAAGGATATTATCTCAGTCTGCCATTTCTCATACTGTCTAGGGGAAAACTGCATATAGCTTGTTCAGCCCAGCACTCTTACCAAGGAATAAACATTTCTTCTTATGAACAGATTATACAATAGCTTGACAGTAGCAACTTTGAAAGGGTCCACATTTCACTGCGGCTGCAAACCGGGGGAAGATTCTCATCAGACAAAAATGTTGCTCTGGTTACTAGCACGTGGTATGAACTGCTGCTCTGTACTAGCATGTGTTGCTCTGATGTCTTTGTTCTGCTATATGTCCACAACTATAGGGTGCACTGCTGGGAAATGGTATTATTTTATAGGGCTTCTGCTGATGTCCCAGTTCTTGTGTGTCTCTTAGATTAGTCTTGACTGGAGCCTTAGTTCTGTTCCCTGAAGACTGAGGATGGCTGAACTTTCAGGACTCTCTTCCTAGCAAAGCATTAAGATTTGTCCCACAGCATCTGCTTGCAGTGCTATTTCCTTAGAGTGCTGCCCTGCTCTTCATTTCCAGTTCACACGTGGAGCTGGAGCTGTTAGTTATCAGTCACTACCTCCTGTTGTGGGGTTCAGTCCCATGGAGATTATTTCTCTCCCTTTACATGGCAGACTGGCCTGTGATGGTTACTGTCCTGGCTCTGTGCAGAAGTCTGCACCATGGATTTCCAAAGTATGAGTTAGAGTTGGGAATCTGGAACTGGGTGTGGACAAACCCACCACCCACCTCTGTGGATAACCTGTGGGGAGGAGCCCCATCTTCACTGGCTGCTGCTAGAAAGTGTGTGATCTTTGAAGGGTTTTATGGATTCTCTTTCCATCATGTTTGTGTATGAGATGGTGACATCTGTTTGGGTTTTTTTTTCCTCATTTTTTTATGTAACTTTGTCGACAGTATGTAGAATAAGGAGTGTTTTGCCCAGTGTTAGACTTTGTTTCTAGTTTTGTGAACCAGATCACACTGTGGTTTGATGGGGCATAGTGCTCTGACAGAGGCAAGCATGTTTCTAAGTGTTGTCTTCAGATTGTTTTATTCAACAGATGTACATTTTGCTTAATGGCAAAGCACAGTATGAATCAGTCTTGTCTAAAATCACTTTTAAAAAGAGAAACAAGTAGGACATCAGGTGCAATAAAAGCTAAATGCACAATAACCTGAGGCAGAATATCATGGCAAACCATGCTCCAGAGTATAAAGGTACATAACACTGACAAAAGGTTTTACAACAAGTAGGTACAGTCTTTCCACACCACAAAAGGCCAGTTGTGTGGTTTCCTCTGCTGACTTGTCTCAGTTCATCTTAATGCACTATATCAGGTGTTGCAGAAGACAGACAGGTTGAGCTAACAGAACAGATCTTGGTACTGCTGAAGTGTCCGTGTCTCACAAATTACAAGGCTGAAAACATTCAGGTTTAGTTTACTTGTAAATTGCTGGGATTTTCTGTGGTCTCTACTTGAAACATGGGAGAATTTTCCTTTGTGCCTGTTCTGCCACATGCTCTGCAGTGAGGTTGGTGGTGGTTTTTTTTAGTTTTTGTTTGTTTGTTTTGTTTTGTTTGCTGTTTTGTTTGGGTGTGGTTTTTTTTTTTTTTTTAAGATTTATGAGATTAGGTAGGTGTTGGAACAGTGAGAGAATTGGGAAGGTGGAAATCTGGAGGATGAGATTATGGGAGGAAATAAGAACTCAAAGAGGGAGTTTAGGGTGTCATCAGAGGGCAAGGGAAATAGGGAGCATGAGGTTGTTTGGACTGATGGCCAGTGTGGCTTGAGCACAGCAAGAGATGGTTCTTGGACCAATGAAAATTATACACTCCCTAGGACTGGGAAGTTAGGTTACTCCCTACATAGGTTGTAGAATGATGAGAATAAAAAGCGGTTAAACATTGGCCAGTATTTACAAACTGTGGGACATGTTTTTTTTTCATGGAGAGTCAGAGCTTGGTTCTGGAGCCAGTAGTAGTGAAACCATCAGCCTGGGTTGTACCAGGACTAGGCTATGAATGAAGAAGTGGAGACAGAGTGAATTGGGAAGCTCTGGTCTGTATATCTGTTCCTAAACTGACAGAGGAAATAACAGCCCAGCAAATCCACTCAAATGGGGGGGAGGGGGGGGGTTG
>JANIJG010021846.1:0-11046 GCA_024611175.1 Megaceryle torquata
GGGATACATAATGAAGATTAAAAAGGGGATGTGGAGAGGTCTACACCTGGGGAGGGGCACCCCCACACACCAGCACAGGTTAGGGGTAGACCTGGTGGAAAGCAGCTCCACAGAGAAGAACCTTGGAGTTTTGGTGGACTTAAGTTCTCCATGGCACAGCAATGTGCCCTTGTGGCCAAGAAGGTCAATGGTATCCTGGGGTACATAAAGAAGAGTGTGTCCAGCAGGTCAAGGGAGTTTTTTCTCCCCCTCCACTCTGCCCTAGTGAGACCACATCTAGAGTATTCTGTCCACTTCTGGTCTCCCCAGTTCAAGAGAGACAGGGAAACTAGAGAGGTGATGAAGGGACTGGAACATCTTTCTTATGAGGAAAGGATGAGAGACATATGGCTGTTTAGCCTGGAAAAGAGAAGACTGAGAGGGCATCTTATAAATGTTTATAAATATCTGAAGGGTGGGTATCAAGTAGAATGAGCCAATCTCTTCTGAGTTGTGACTTGTGATAGGATGAGGGGTAATGGTCACAAACTGGAACACAGAAGTTCCACCTCAACATGAAGAAAAACTTTACTGTGAGGGTGATGGAGCACTGGAACAGGCTGCCCAGAGAGGTTGTGGAGTCTCCTTCTCTGGAGACTTTGAAAACCTGCCTGGATCTGTTCTGATTTGGCCTGACCTGCTCTGACAGGGTGATTGCATTTGATGATCTCCAGAGGTCCCTTCCAAGCTCTAGCATTCTCTGATACTATGAGTGCAAGGCTCCCTGCAACTGCATCAGCCCTTAGGACTTGCAAACCAATCCATCATTTATTATTCATGGGTTTCCAAGGTAATGAAATCCTTCTCTGATTTGAACTAGGAGAGATAGAAATTGTATATAAACAGATAAACTTCAATAAGTACATGTCAAAGAAAATGTGCTTGAGGGAAAGAAAGGATCCCCCATGTATGAAGTTTCTATAGGTTGTCTGACTTTTGACAGTGATAGCCAATGAACTTAAAACTAAGTTGCATATGGAGTAATAACTTCAAGACCAGAAATATCACCCAGAGGATTTTAATTGGAGGTTTGGGTTTGGCTTCAGCTGCCATAGGGATGAGAAACTATTAGTAAGTAGGCTGTGGCAATTTGGAAACATTAACAGAGACCTTCTGAAATGATCAAAATTCAGAGACTTTTCCTTGAAGGGAAGGAGTAAAAGACTAAAAATGTATTCAGGTAGAGGTGTCTGGGGAGAGGAAAGGCAGACTTCTGAAATTATTTTTTTCTGAAATAATAATTTTGGTATTTATCTCTTTGCTGCATATTTTGCATTTACATCAGCTTTTCACTGATGCTGCTGTGCTCCATTTTCCATATGAAGGTGGGAGTTGCAGTGAAGTGCAAGGAAGCATCTGCACCGTGTGCTGCAGAGAAAAGGAGAAAACTGAGCAAACTTCTCTTCCCTGGCAGCTGAGCAGAATGGTACAGCCAGGCACTGCAGCAGCAGGAGGCAGAATAGAAGGATGTAAAATGTAGCCATTGCAGCAATGGCAACATTTGAAAGGAAATAAAGTACATTTGACTGAGGTTGTGGGTTGTTGGTTCTTTCTTTGTTTGTTTGTTTGGTTTTTTAATACAGGAAGGATCCTGGCTATTTGCTTAAATTACATTAAGGAGAAACATAATGCTGATGTTCCCCATCTTCTTTTCAACAGCAGGTATTTATAACCAGAGAACCTTCTCCATTCTTCATTCAGCTCAGTGGCAATTTTCCTATGGAGTACACTTGGATTTGAGTTAAGATGCTATGTAATTTAATGCAGATTTTTATTTTGTTATAAGTACTCATTAAAATCAATCTGATACTTGGTTTCCATAACAAGCTGCCCTTGGAAGAAGTCCCAAGAACTTTTCCTTTGACACACAAATTTGCCTAGCATCTTTAACGGCCCAGTAGTTTTGTTTCTAGTGTGAATATACTGGGTGCTGGTATAAAAAAAGAACACTTAAGCTTCTAACCAGTCCTGTGAATTATGGTATATCATGCTGTTCACTAAACAGTCAAGTGTGAGGTAATGAGCCACAGAAGTATTGAGAAGGAAGCAGTGTTTTTGCCAAATACAATTTTATTTGGCTATTAGACAGTTAACACTGAGTTGGGATGTGAAAGAGAGATTCCTTTCCTGAATAAGAGGTGAAGTTAAAATGTAACATTGTAGGGACTATTGCAAATAAATTATACTGGGAAATGGCCTTCTCTGCCCAGGATTATTTTAGTTTCTGGGTCTGAGATGTTTTTCAGTGGATTTAAAAGAAGATGTTTCCTTCTTTCTAGAACAGAGAAGGTTGTTTCTGGAAGAGGTCTGATGTTGCACAGCTTTCTTTCTCTTCCCTGGTTAGTAATACTCCCAAGTACAGGTTCAGACTTTCATCGACCTTCAGGACTGATGAGTCAGCTCTGCATCACTGCAGTCTCCCATCATAGTGCTTCTTGGCTGCCAGTTTCAATGCAGTACTTGGGACAATGTGCTGTGCAGCTGAAAGCTAAAGCTCCAGATCCATGGATCAGTTCTGCAGTGTGATGTGTAGCTGCCCTTGCCATTTTCTATGCATTTAAGAGTAGGAGAGAGATCAATGTGAGGCAATGAAAGAATTACCACCTAAAAATACAGGGCTGATGGTAGTATCCATTACATTAATTTACTAACTTGTTGTTAACATCTTTTAAAGATTTTTACTTGTAATAGAGACGTGTAACTCGGCTGCTTACAGAGAATCTCACATTTGCCTACCTGCCTGCCTTAGGTTTATAAAATACAAAAACTAAGAAAGGAAAAGATTAATTTGCTTTGCTTTTTTGCCTAGATAGTCATGAACAAATTTCTCATTCATTTCAGTGAGTGTTGGTTTCTTTTTCCTGTTGCCATTTCTAGCTAAAGTTTCAAAGTCTGCAATGATAACATTATTTGTTAAAGAAGATAGATATCTTGCCAGACAGGCAAGTGGTTTATGGAAGAATTTCAGCTCTAGGAGGTAATTAGAGGTGACTTATGGTGACTTGCATCTAAAGAAATAGTCCTTTATGTCTTGCTTTTTAAGTATTCAGTACATTCTAATGCACAACACAGTGAAGTACCTTGCAGAACCAAAAGGATTGTGTAGTTGCAGCACTCTGGTAGGCTTCTAAGGATTCTGGTTTCTTTTTCTCTAAGACCTTGGGAATTGTTTCCTTATCTCCATTTTATGGGGTTAAAATCCTTTCATTCCTATCAGATGTATTATAAAGATAAAATTAATTGTGAAAGTAGTTGTTTAGAGATAACAGTGTCTCGAGAGTTTTAATATACAAAACAAATATGTGGAAATACTCCTCAACAAAATTAAATTATGCATTGTAGGAAGACAGTCTGAACTGTGAGTATTTTGGAGGAAGATCCCAAGTTTTGTTTATATTGAGTATTAATAAGTGCTAAGTATTGCCTTGACAAATAGTGGAAAAGACTCTACAATTTATACAAAAAAGGCTTTAAAGTGAAACAATTGAAGAATAAGACATAAAGGTACATACAAAGATTTCCATGTTGATGAGTGAAGCAGTCTTCTAGCTGTCTCTGAAATCTCTCCTGTCAAGGTTGGAAGGGTGATTCTGAAGGGAAATAATGACTTCAGGTAAATGAATTTTTGGTGAAAGCCCATGTCAGACACTCGGGATGGGGTGTTGGCTTCTCAAAGCCACACTGACTACAGTCATGTTGCTGAACAAGGCAGTTCTCCTAACTAGGAATATTGCATCAACCGCTGGTAAACAACAATCACTCTTCCCTCTTTTTCTGCCCAGGTACTAAACTATTATACTACTCATTACCTGGAAGTATAAGCACAAATGAGATCTGATGGATAAGGGCTTATCCAAGAACTAAAATGAAAATATGTTCAACTAGCCTTATTTCATTAAATAAACTTGAGTTTAAAGATCTTAGGATACAATATGCTGTGGGACATTGCCTTTCAGGACTTGTACTTAATAAATTGTTGCAAGTCAGATGTGTGTAGGAAAAACATTTAACTATCACCAGGCTGCACCTGAACAATATGAAGTTTTAATATGAATTCCATCTATGCAGGGAGAAGGAGAAGATAAAACAGATTTATGCTTCCTGTAGAGTCACAACACTGTTCAGTATTCCAGTAGATCAGATGCAAGAAAGATTAGCCTAACTTTGCAGAGACAACACATGATGCATGTAACGTTAGATATGAATCTGAACTAGGCATTATGTTCAGAGCAAGCAGGTTTAAGTAATTACAAGGAAAACAGTCACACATTGCAGTCAATGTCACTCTTCCAAATCTTTGCCACCATCAGAAGGCTCAGCAATGCTAGTGGAGCTGACTTTCTGTTCACATCTGTCATGCCAAGTCAACATCTTTGCAGGTATGGATTTTATTTTTACCTAGAAATGTGTAAAGTACTCTGATATTTGTACATATATGAGTGCTTGCTGGAAAAAAATGACTAAACCTTCCTTGCACCCAGTTTAAATTTAAGAACTCATTGGGCTGAATTGAGTCCTGGAGGCAGTGAATCTATCTTCTCTGATGTAAATGGAGTTAAGCCTGTGTTATGCACTCCACATCATGTCAGCTAGTTAAAAGACTGATTAGCCTCTGCAGTCCGCAGCATCAACTGCAAAGCTACCAGAGCGTGCCTGGAAGGGACTTTCTTAAGTTCTGCTCTCGTGGTTCAGTGCCTGGACATTATACAGCCATTTCTCCATCAAGTCTCTAAATAATTTTCTTTTTACTTGCAAACAGCAAACTCCAGATTTTTACAGTATCAGAATTTGCTTTGGCAACTCTCTAAAACCCACTAACTTCCTTAATGCTGTACACTTACCTATTTCTCCAGCTTTCAGTTTAGGTCAGCTGGAAAATTAAAAGTGCTCTGGCAGCTCCATCTCAATGAAGAAGGTGAAGGGGATGGAATGTTCCATATCATTTACAAGAGATTTCTTCAGAAAATTGGTAATCTGCTGTAAAAGGGGACCCTGATCCTTTCTCCTTGGTCTGGAATTGTTGCTGCAATGTAGTGCCTCCAGGCTGACAGTGAGGAGGTTTGGGAACTGTCGACAATTGCAGTATTCTTTGACAATTAAGTCCATTGATCTCTGTGTTGAAAACAAGGAAAAATAGGTTTATTCAGTCAGTGTAAGAAATAGCAACCATCAGATGATGAGTCATCCAAAACTCTTGAATACTCTGTTGATAACATGAAAAAATCATGCTGAACTCAAGGTTAACACATCTTTTTTTTCGGACAAATTTGAAGTTACCACTAGAAAAGGAAGGCAAAACAATAAGCAGTTTGAAGTTATTTAAAATGTATGGGTTACTGCACTACTGTTGGCTGGTTACTGCACTACTGTTGTCTAGGCAAAAAGCTCCTTTTTTTCCCAAAATAATGTATTACTTTAAATGTATAATGTGCAAGGGATATGATAACCTTCTGATAACCTTCATCAGACATAGTAAATCCAAACCGGATGTAGTTGAGACAGTTCTTGAACATCAGTTATTGCTTTCCAGCTTAGTGACTGTCAAACTCCAGTACTGTCTTTCAGAATTTTAGCAGCTTAGAGACCATGCTCCATCTGACCTCTTGTTCACTGGTGAAGACCTTTGTTGTGTTCCTTGGGCTATTTATTATTTTTGTTGGTTTGTTTTTTGTTTTTTGGTTTTTTTTTGCTAAAGGCCTATTTTCTTCTACCAAATTAATTAAAAGAGTGTCTGATTTGCTCATGCCTTGACCTTTAGTGCTCAGATGCATAGAAATGAACTGCAAACACCCTCTTCTCTTCCCCTTCCTCACCCTTATGTATGCACATATATGAAATCTTTAGCTGGCTCAGTCATGCAGCTCTTGTTTACCATGTGTGTAAAGGCAATGAGGACTAAAGCTTTTAAGATATTACTATGTGTGGATACCAATAAGCAGGGTATTGTCCTGCAGATGAATTAAAATACAAGTCTTTCCTGGCATCTATACCCAAAAATGTTGAGGAAAAAAGTTGCACATTGCCCTGTTGGGAAAATGGCTTTTCCTCAATGATTGTATTTGTCTGTTAAAGGTGTCTTCTCAGAGTTGAAGAAAGAAGTCTAGGGATGGGTGTTTTATGGTTCATTTCAGAGTATTTTTCTCTCCTCGGTGTCTAGAAATTCTTCCACAAGACAGGGGTGGCAGCACAGGTGGGCTTGGGCATTGGAGTTACTTGCAGGTGCAGAGCACTGAATATTTCCAGATGCAGAGAGTTCACTGCCTAGTCATGGCTTGTGGGAAGTTTCATTAGCAAGAGCTGCGAGCTGTGCCATCTGCTAATGCCAACCAGCACAGTGACTAGAATAACACAGCAGTCAGGTCTTCTGACAGTGAAACAATATTTTAATGTTTTTTACAATGAAACATATGTTTAAAGTTCCCAAAGAATTGCGTTGGAATGACAGCTCAGGTGTCAAACAGATACCATCTTTAGGGAGAAGGTATTCTCCCTTCACCCTTTCTGCCAAGAACCATCTAAGAAAATATCTGCCTGCTTCGTCTGCGCTTACCTTGTGTGGGAATGGCATTGATAGGGAATGAGTGAGTGCTGGTGTCCATCTGGGGTCATGGGAAGGGATGAAGGGAACCCTTCTGTTGAATAGCTTGTTGCTTGTAGCATGCACCCCCTTGGGCTGCTGTTGCACAGGCATGCCCCATAAGAAGTGGCCCTCAGGTAACCAGGACATTAAGGTGGGCTTGCTTTCTTGTCCTTGACGTTCATTTACATTTTGTGTTTCCACAAATTTAACATAATCACTGTTAAAAGTAGGTCCTGTGATCATGCTGCATGAATGGCCTGAAAAGATCAGCTGTGTGAGAAGTCTGTTTAGTCACTTCTCTAGGAAATGTTACTGACATCATCCCTATCAGTACTACAAATGTCATTGATATTTGGCTCAGCAGGGGAGTAACTGGAACCTACGGCCGCAGGAACTGAGATGATGCATGTGGAAATCACCTTTTAAGCAACTGTCACATGCTGTTTACTTCTCTTTGTTAGGGTCCTGAATGAAAAGAGCTGCCAAGACTCTCTGTTTATATCTGGGTTTAAGTTTCACTTAATAAAATCAAGGTTGAGGCGATACTTAGATTTATTCCAAACACAAGTACTATTTATTCCTGAAAATCTTTAGATAGGACTTTGACTTGCTTTCCAGAAAGTATAAGCAGGTAAAATATATCCATTCAACCACTTCTGTGCAACCTGGAATTTTCTTCCCTTCTTCCACTTGTAAGTCACAGAAATGTTCTGTCAAATAGAGATGGGCTGCAAAAATCCAGTAAAGTTCATTTAAAGCAACCCCAGATCTTCTTACAGAAGAAGCCTCAGATTCTCCCATCTGTGGTTTATTAAGTTGCAGTCTCTTGCCAATTAGTGCAATGCTGCTGCTGCTGCTGGCTTTCTGCTCCACACTGTGATAGTTTGTGTTTGATAAAACTCTTCTTCTGGGACACTTTCCTTCATTCCAGTCAAGCATCTCAATGTATCAACCTGGGCAGTAAGCCTGTGTTGCCCTTACAGAATGGTAAATAGGTTTTTAAAAGCCATATTTTTTTTTTGTTTCTCAAGCAATGACACAGGACCATGTGATTACTGATCACAAATACATTCCTGATACTGGCAAGTAGCCACAAATTTCCCAAGTTTTAGATGGGATGGGAGCCCTTGTAGTGACTCACAACCTGCCAGTGCTGGGTCCCCACCCTGTACGGTAAGCAGTAACACATGATGCAGATTTGAAGAGGGAGGCAGTCATGCATGCAGCTCTCAACAGGCACCGTACATGTACATGGTACAAAGCTCTACACTTGCCTCTGGAAATCAGTCTCAAGTGCATGAAACCATGTAAGCACTGGAGCTGGGTGTCTGGCCCATGGGAGTGTAGGATGTAAGAACCATTGGTGCTGATCAGGAGGAGTTGCCACTCCTCGGGTTAAATCTGTCCCAGCTACACAGATACATAATTTAAAGCAGCTTCAGTGAAGTCCAGAATGCGCACTTTGAGTCAGGTGGACACTGTGTACCTTTATCTAACTTTGCCTGTGGCTAATTGCATTTCTTTTCTACCTGTGTTTAATGTGATAATGTCTAATCATATATGAGGCTTTGTCTGGCCTGAAGCAAAGTGTGTCTCTGTGTCACTAACTATAAAGTGAGAGATTTCTGTGGCAACCAAAGGGTGACAATTTCTTTTGTTTCCTTACCAAAGATAAAGACTAGATTCAGGTAACTACCTAAGCTCCAAATTTGAGACAAATCTGCAGAATAACTAATGAATTGGATTGCAGAGCATCTTCTGAAGGAGGCTGTGGTAACAGAGCCATCTGGGTGTTTTATTGAATGCAGTAGCCTTATATATGCATCTCTGTTAGGCCAGGAAGCAGAGCTATAAAAATAAATTGAATTACAAATGCCAGAAATGGATGCTGCAGAGGGAGACCTGCCCTCCTTCCCTTTCATAATATGTAATCTGTCTCCTTCTTTCAAGGAGGTATAACAAAAAGAATATATGTTAAGAAAAACAGGTTTCTTGGAACAGATTATTATCCACAAGCCTCTAGGTACTGTCATGCACAAGAGAGTAAACAACAACCTTGTCCTCACCTTTTACTTGACAACGTTTTTTTTTTTTTTCTTGTCCTTTTATTGTCTTTTTTTCTTTGTCCTTTCTATCATTTGATCGTAAACTCTTACGCTTATAAATGCAGTTTCCCCAGAGCAACAGCAAAGGACTCAGCACATTGCGAGCTCGGTGGGCGAGGAGGAGAGCAGGAGGGGGAGGAGGAGGAGCAAGCGGAGGGCAGCAGAAGGGGTGCAGGGAGGAGGAGGAGGAAAGCATCATTGGCGCAGGGAGGGCTCGTTGCCGGGGTAGGGTGGGGGGGGTCGCCCGAGGCAGGGGCGGTGTGGGAAATGCTGGCTGCCCGCCCTCTCAGGCCGACCCCCCTCCGCGCCTGCTGCGCTCAGGAATGCGGAGCTCCTTTCAGCGTGGCCATTCTCGCCCTCGCTATTCTATGTCTCTTTACGCGGGAGTTTTTCTAAGTTGGCAAATAGGTGACTTGTTCTGAGTCCCTCGTACTTGCTTTTAAGCACAAATTAATTATTTTAATTGATTAATACTGCACCGAGCAGTTTGCTGGGAGGGAGCGGCTCTTATGTTGGGGTTTTTTGGGGGACTAATTACCAGTCTGGATTTCTGAATGGCAAAACGTCTGCTAATTAATCTCACTGCAGTTCTCACAGAAAGAGACCCTCGTAAGAGCTTGCAAATTAACATAAGAAAAAAAAAAATGTCAAGAGTCCTGTTGTGTTTCTCTGGCATCCACTGCCAGTCAGATGAATATCGCTGTTAAATACAGAGACTGACCTACTGCTAAGTATGAAAGCCAGTGGTCTGTGAGGCTACTCCACACTTGGCTAGATACTATTCATTCAGGAGCTAGCTGTTATTTGTATGCCTGTTCACTGCTGTTTCCTAACATTGCTTGCTGCAATTTTTGTAAGCTGGAGGAAGATGAAGCAGGGCGGAGTGGCCAGTGTCTGACCATACCCATAGGGAATTTCTCACAGGGTCCCAGTGTTAGTATTAGCAGAAGGCTGAAGAGGGAGTTTTGGCAGGATATGTCCCAGCTTCACCCAGTTTATCTAGCGTGGCTGGGGACCTGAGGTCTGTGCAGTGTGCTGCCTGACTCAGGAGAACTCTCACAGTCCATGGTGCTGCTGGTGGTGGGCAGCAGGGACACCCCAGGGCTCCTTTGCTTGTCTCACAAATCCTGCATTGGTGGGCAGAGCTGGCATCCAGCCCAATTATTCACTTCAGCTTTTGTGACCTAAGTTTGCAGCCCATGCTGACTTCTGCTGCTAGTGCAGCTAAGCTGCTAACAGTTTGTGGAAAAGCCTATTTAAACCACATGGGTATGTTACAGGATTGTGTAATCTAAACTGTATCTGTGGTGGAGGTACATCCGTGAAAATACAGGGCCTGATGCTCAGCTGGTGATGGTAGTTACTCCAGTCACTGATCTACACCAGCTCTGTGAGTCCAAAGTGAGTTACAGGGACTACTGCAGCCAGGGACAAGGGGCAAGACCTGGTGCTCTTGCCAGTTTGGTTTCATTAGCTTGTTGTGGTTTTTTACTTTCTGGAGTTGTGTTTCTGGCCCACAGGACCGCATGCCACAGGTGTTTTCTGAAGAGAAGAGAAACACAGCAGCTGCTGTGGCCAGTGTGCACTGCTCTGAGTTAGCAGAGAGATGTCACACAGTGCAACCTACAACAAGCTCATGGAAAGTGCTGATTTAAACCATGATGGTTGAATTTAATTTTTTTTCTTTTTTTCTTTTTTTTTTCTTTCTTTGCTTGCAGGCCAGAAGATTCTTCACCACAGAAGTGATGTCTTAGAAACTGTAGTACTGATCAACCCCTCAGATGAAGCAGTTAGTACTGAGGTAAGACAGAAATACTTCAATAGATGTGTCATCAAAGCTCCTTTAAGCAGACAGGATGAGAGCAGTGAAACAGATGTCATTATGATGATTCTTAAGTATCAATTACTGCCTTCCAACTTAGTGACTGGCAAAACCCAGTACTGTCTTTCAGTGTCTTAGCAGACTAGGAGCAGGTCCTAACTGTGGACGAAAGGATGTGTTAGGAACAAATACCATCAGTCATCCTTTGATTTTCTCTCTGGTTTGTCATACTCCTGGCAAAATGTCAGAGGCATAGGACAGAAACATACCTCTGATCTCAGCACTCCTTTTCTCTTAATGAACCAAATTCCCTTTTTGGTGAAGTGGAGGGAGCTGTGGTGAAGCTGCACCTGCATTTCTGCTTCTCCATTGTTCAGTAACTCTGGCTGCTTATTTTACATACAAAAATGTGTAAAATGTGACGGTGCCCTGAGACAAATTTACTTCTATGAGCAGAATAAAAGTTTAAATGTTCATAAAAATACTTTTTAAAATTTACT
>JANIJG010021846.1:24342-34402 GCA_024611175.1 Megaceryle torquata
TGTACAGGACCTTACACTTGGCCGTGTTGAATTCCATGAGGTTCCCATAGGCCCGCCTCTCAAGCTTGTCCAGGTCCCTCTGGATAACATACATGTTATCATCTATATGATCTATATGATCCATATCATCTATGTTATCCTCTAGCATGTTGACTGCACCACTTAGCTCGGTGTCATTGGCAAACTTGCTGAGGGTGCACTTGATCCCACTGTGCATGTCGCTGACAAAAATGTTAAACATCAACAGTCCCTAAACTGACCCCCGAGGAACACCACTCATCACTGGTCTCCACTCAGCCATTGACCACAACTTTCCTGGGAAGACCCAGGGAACTACAGACCTGTTAGTCTAACTTCAGTTCTTGTAAAAATTATGGAGATCATACTGGGTATTATTGAAAGGTATTTAAAGAACAATGCAATCATCAGCCCCAGTCAACATGGATTAGGAAAGGGAAAGTCCTGTTTAACTAATATGATCTCTTTCTACGATAAGGTCACCTGCCTAGTGGATGAAGGGGAAGGGGTGGGTGTAGTTTTCCTGGATTTTAGTAAGGCTTTCAATACTGTCCCTCACAGCATCCTTCTGGACAAGTTGTCCAACTGTGGGGTGAGCAGGTTCACCGAGCGCTGGGTGAAGAACTGGCTGAAAGGCAGAGCTCAAAGGGTTGTAGTGAATGGGACTACATCTGTCTGGTGACCAGTCACCAGTGGTGTTCCTCAGGGTTCAATTCTAAGGCCAGTTCTGTTCATTTTTTTTATCAATGGTCTGGATGCAGGAGTTGAATGCACGATTAGGAAGCTTGCTGACAGTATTAAACTGGGAGGTCCTGTTGACTCTCTTGAGGGACAAGAGGCCTTGCAGAGGGATCTAGGTAATTGGAGCATTGGATAATCATTAATGGCATGAAATTTAACAAGTCCAAAAGCTGGATTCTGCACCTGGGATGGAGTAATATTGTGCAGAAGTATAAATTGGGAGACGAGTAGCTGGAGAGCAGCCCTGCAGAAAGGGATCTGGGGTTGCTGGTCAATAGCAGCTCAATATGAGCCAGCAGCATGCCCTGGCACCAAGAGGGAAAATTACATTCTGGGGTGCATCACACACGGTAGAACCAGCCACTCAAAAGAGGTGATGATCCCACTGTATTGAGCATTGGTGCGGCCTCACCTCAAGCACTGTGTGCTGTTCTGGTCCCTACCATTTAAGAAGGATGTGAAGGTTCTTGAATGTGTCCAGAGGTGTGCAATAAAGCTGGTGACAGTGCTGGAAGGAATGGCCAAGGACTTTGGGTTTGCCTAGCTTGGAGAAAAGAAGGCTGAGGAATGACCTCATGTTTTTCTCTACAGCTTTCTGAGGAAGGGATTTGGAGAGGGAGGTGCTGATCTCTTCTCCCTGGGATCCAGTGACAGGACGCATGGGAATGGTTCATAGCTGCACCAAGGGAAGTTCAGACTGGACCTTAGGAAGCATTTCTTTACCAAGAGGGTGTTCAAACACTAGAACAGGCTTCCTAGAGAGGTGGTTGATGCCCCAAGCCTGTTAGTGTTTAAGAGACATTTGGACAGTGCCCTTAATAACATGCTTTAACTTTTGGTCAGCCCTGAAGTGGTCAGGAAGTTGGACTGGATGACCATTGTAGGTACCTTCCAACTGAAATATTTTATTCTGTTCTATTCTATTCTATTCTATTCTATTCTATTCTATTCTATTCTAAATGGCTAGAAAAAAAATATTAATGTTTTGTTAACTAGTGAGTAGAAAAAAAAGAATTCCTGTGCTCTCCTGACTCATAAGCATGTATAATTTGATGATTATTGTAGTAAAGTTGGTATTTCTGGTATCCGCCCATTTTTATTTCACTGGCCCAAAGGTGAACTATGGTCATGGCATCTGCTTATAAATAAGCAAATACTCTTTGAGGGATAATCTTATGAAGTCCTATTCAGAAATCCAGCTCTAGCTTGCAGAACTCTCTGCAAGCACTGCCTAAAAGTGTTGCTTTCAACTTCTCCCATACCAGAAGATTGAAGATGTCTCATTTCACTGCCTTTGCAACAACAGATACCAGAGGAAAACCTTTCTTTTTTACCTTTGTAGTCCAGGGTATGAAACAATCTTGTGTTTTCTCTGAGCAGCCAACTTGTTTGCCTTCACCAGCTGTAACACCTTTAAAACTTAAGGATTGTTCAACAGGTTTATCTCAGTGCTTGAAAAGATGATCAGGTTCACAGATATATTTCTTTGTTCCCAGAATGACTGTGAATCCAGAGAAGTGAATGAGCAGTTACATCTCTGTGTTATCAAATAGAGTAAACAATGTAACTGTCAATATCCTTTGTGTCACCATTTGAAACGCAAATCCATTAAAGCCTTTTCTAGGGCATTCCTGAACTTGCTATTCATAACAGATATGATCTATGTCTGAAATAACTTTTTTCCAATGTTTCATTTGCCTGTGCTACCAGTGGCTTAACACCATCTGCATTATGCATGCCAACTTTTATAAAGAAGCATGAAACAGCAGTCCAAATATGGTATAATATAAACTGGATACGACTAACCCCAAACCCTGGCCCAGTATATTCATTAGACCAGTATATTAACATATGACATTTTATATATTCATAAAATTTTCCCTGCAAGAGAAATGGTCTGTACTCAAGTTATAATTACTACTTTTGTCTCTTCCTAATAATGTGTTTTCAAACCTGACTAAAGACATTGAATAAAGTATTATGCTCAAAACCCTAAATCTATTTCAGGGCTGCAGTTTGTGCTGCCCCTTTTTTCTTATTCTTCTGTTTTCCTTATCTTTCATCCTTTTCTGCCTTTACTGGTTTTGTTTTGTTTTGTTTTGATTTGATTTTTCTTTGCTCTTTTCCAGACAAAGCTATTTCTGACATAGGGGTGAGATTTATTTATGTTCTTATCAAATTATTTGAATACAAAGGCAGATCAACAAAGAAAGATAGAAAATAAGTATTTTCTGCTTTATTTTGGTATTGTCTAGATTATTTTTGTTTAGATAACAGCCACTATATCTTTGTTGCATTTTATTTTTAGTAAATGATGAAAATAACTTATGTAACACAAAGAAAGGAAGTGTGACATGCACACAAAGAGACCTGCAGAGATCTACTACAAGCATAATAATTTTGTTATATATCCATTTATTCTGCTAATTCAGCTTGTGGTCCAAGACACTCAAATTATTCAGCTGTAGCCTAATCTATATCATCTTTATGAAAACTTTTCCTATAGCTTGAACTAACAATTGAGTGTCTGCAAAGAAAGTTGTGGCATTTTGCATGATACCGTGTAGGCATATTTTGCACTGACAGTTTATGTCTGAATCACTTCTTTAAAGTTTACACAATTTGGTGGTCTCTTTGTTAAGAGCAAATAGAACAGAAATGGGCTGCATTTAACTTAATTTTCTGAAAAAAAAAAAGTCCTTTTTAATTTTTTGTTTGGTTGGTTTTTTGTGTGTACTAATCTGGAACCATCCAATATTGGGTTTTAATTCAGACTGGAACAGAACAATAGCCCTTCATACTATGACATAGAACTTTTTTTTTCCTACACCATTATTTCAGTAGCTATTTTTGGTACTAGCATGTTATTAAGCACTGTCAAAACTAATGGAGTTACTCTCTAGAATGATTTTACACTTTTGTGGTCCATGAGTTTAAAATAAAAAGAATGACAAGAGCATTTTAAATGTTAACACTTTTTCCCAGCTCTTTCATTATCTCTGATCTTATATTTTTATTTATAAAACTATATATATAATGCATTATAAACATATATTGCATAATATGATGTAATATGTATTTTTATGTGCATATTTGTCATGGTTTAATCCCAGTTGGCAACTAAGCCTCACACAGCTGCTCATTCATTCCCCCCACAATGGGATGGGAGAGAGAATTGGAAGGATAAAAGTGATAAAACTCATGGTTTGAGATACACAGCTTAATAGGGAAAGCAAAAATCATGCGCGCAATCAAAGCAAAACAAGGAATTTATTCACCACTTCCTATCAGCATGCAGGTGTTCAGCCATCTCCAGGAAAGCTGTGCTCCATCATGCGTAACGGTTACTTGGGAAGACAAAAACCATAACTCCGAACATCTCCCCTTCCTCCTCCTTCCCCCCCAGCTTTTATTGCTGAGCCTGGTCTGGAACATCCCTGTGGTCAGTTGGGGTCAGCTGTCCCAGCTGTGTCTCCTCCCAGATTCATGTACACCCCCAGATGATTTGCTGGTTGGGTGGTGTGAGGAGCGTAAAAGACCTTGACTCTGTAAGTACTGCTCAGCAATAACAAATCATCCCTGTGTTATAAACACTGTTTCCATCACAAATCCAAAACATGCCCCCATAGCAGGTACTCTGAAGAAAATTAACTACCCCAGCCAAAACCATCACAATAGAATATAGAGAAATATAGGTACCTCACAATCTCACAAATGCAAAACTTGCAGCCATTTGGATTTTTGATGCAATAAATAATTTCTTAGCGTTCTGGAAAGCTGTCCTGAGGTTTGGGAGTCAGAAGCCATCCTGCAGAAAGAACTGTAGTAATGATAGCATCGTGGAACACATCCTGTGTGAGAAGGTGGTGATGGTCAGCTGCCCCAGGATGATACTGACATCCTCTGGGCTGCAGTTACTCTCTGCCTGTTAAGAGGATGTGCTGTTTCCCTTAGATATTTGGCTGTCTCTTCTGGATGGGCAGGGGCAGCAGGGAGACTCATGCGACAATGGCAGAGATAGTGGCAGTTCTGTCAATGTTAGCCTCATAGTCCTCATCCTCTATAAATATAAAAGCCTGTACTGTCCTCCTATAAAGGGTGGAGGAGAGAAGGGGGAACCTTGGGGTACTTTCCTCCTTTGAGCAATGAGGAAGGGACCTTTTCCCATAAGCTGCTCCTTTGTATTTAAAATAAATACAGTAGACAACTTTAGCTTCTTGGATGGGTATTCAACAGTGCAGAAGTGAATGAAAAAGATTTTATCTATTTGATCAGGAAATAATATGTTCTGACTTTATTATTATTGAAAAAATAATTTACATGCATCTTCTTGTGGTTTTGTTTTACAACACTAGATTGGTGAATTGTTGAGCACCACACACCCGGCCAACAAAGCCAACTTAACACTTTTCTGCCCCGAAGAAGGAGACTGGAAATGTTCCAACCTTGACAGACACAACCTTCAAGACTTTATTAACATTAAACTCAACTCAACTTCCATATTGCCCAAAATGGAAGGGCTCTCTGAATTCACAGAGTATCTGTCAGAATCAGTAGAAGTGCCATCACCCTTTGACATTTTGGAACCTCCAACTTCAGGAGGCTTCTTGAAACTCTCCAAACCTTGCTGTTATATTTTCCCGGGTGGAAGAGGGGACTCTGCATTGTTTGCAGTGAATGGATTCAACATGCTTATCAATGGAGGATCTGAAAGAAAATCTTGCTTTTGGAAACTTATCCGGCACTTGGACAGGGTAGATTCCATTCTGCTCACTCACATTGGAGATGACAACCTGCCAGGAATCAATAGCATGCTTCAGCGAAAGATAGCTGAACTAGAAGAGGAACAGTCTCAAGGTTCTACTACCAACAGTGACTGGATGAAAAATCTGATCTCACCTGATTTAGGAGTTGTATTCCTTAATGTACCTGAGAACCTGAAGAACCTGAATCCTAACTTTAGAGTAAAAAGGAGTGTAGAAGAAGCTCGTTTTACTCTCCAATATTTAAATAAATTGTCTATGAAACCAGAACCTCTTTTCAGAAATGTAGGAAATGCTATTGACCCCATCATTCTATTTCAGAAAATGGGAGTTGGCAAACTTGAAATGTATGTACTTAATCCTGTCAAAAATAGCAAAGAGATGCAATATTTTATGCAACAGTGGAGTGGTACTAGCAAAGATAAAGCTGAATTCCTGATACCAAATGGCCAAGAACTAGAGATTCCATTATCCCATTTCACCTCTGTCTCATCCCTGATTGTGTGGCATCCAGCTAATCCTGCAGAAAAAATAATCCGAGTTCTGTTTCCTGGAAACAGCACCCAATATAATATTCTGGAAGGACTAGAAAAACTCAAACACTTAGACTTCCTTAAACAACCAATGGTTACACAAAAAGACCTAACTGGGAACATTGCTAGTCCAGCTGTGAAACAAGCAAAGCTGAAACAACGAACCGACAGCAAGGAGAGTCTCAAGCCTGCTGCAAAGACACCACCAAGCAAACCTGTCAGAAAAGAATCTAAAGAAGAAACACCAGAGCCTGTGAAGCCTAGTCTGGCACCAGAAAAGCCTCCGAAGTTGGAAAGCAAAGAAAAAGTTCCAGTTAAAAAAGAGAAACCAGCAAAAGTGGAGACTAAGCCTACAGTGGTGGAAAAAGACATAACAAGTAAAGAAGAAGAGTTAGTAAAATCTGAAACTCCTGAAAAACAAACTACAGATGTAAAACCAAAAGTGGCAAAGGAGAAGACGGTGAAAAAGGAAGTCAAAACAAAACCAGAAGAAAAGAAAGAGGAAAAAGAAAAACTAAAGAAAGAAGTTTCTAAAAAAGAGGAGAAAACACCCATCAAAAAAGAGGAAAAACCAAAAAAAGAAGAGATAAAGAAGGAAATTAAAAAAGACGTGAAAAAAGAAGAGAAAAAGGAAACTAAGAGGGAAGTAAAGAAAGAATCTCCACCAAAGGAAACTAAAAAAGAAGCTAAAAAAGAAGAGAAGAAGGAAATGAAGAAGGAAGAAAAAGAAGCCAAAAAGGATATCAAAAAGGTTTCTAAAGAAACAAAGAAGACAGTGACTCCTTCGACTGAAGCCAAAAAGTCAGCAGCAAAGCCTAAACCACAGAAGAAAGAAGAACCTCCTAAAAAAGAAGCAGTACCTGCTGGAAAGCCAAAGGATAAAGGAAAAGTTAAGACTGTGAAGAAGGAGATCAAAGTCAGTGGAGCACAAGCTGCCATTGCAGCAGTTGGAGTCGCTGCCACAACTCTAGCAGCTGTAGCAGCTGCAGAGATTGCAGCCAGTGGAAAGGAACTTGAAGCAGAAAGATCCCTTATGTCTTCACCAGAGGACTTAACAAAGGATTTTGAGGAATTAAAAGCTGAAGAAGTAGAAACAATAAAAGAAACAAAACCTCAAGTTGCACTTATAGATGAACTGAAGCTCACTCGCACAGTACAAAAAGAGGCCTTTGAAGTACAAAAAGAAAAATTAGATAATGAAGGACCTGCTGAGTCCTCTGATGAAGGCATAACCACCACAGAGGCTGAGGGTGAGTGTGAACAAACACCTGAAGAATTGGAACCTGTGGAAAAGCACCGAATTGATGACAATGAAAAGTTTGAAGATGAAGGAACTGGCTTGGAAGAATCATCTGAAGCAGGAGATTATGAGGAAAAGGCAGAGACAGAAGAAGCTGAAGAGCAAGGTGACGATGAAGAAGAAAAAACACCACTGGATACCACAAAACCACATATGGAGGAACCAAGAAAAATTGAAGAGAGCTCAGAAGAAATAATGGCTGAAGAAGATGCTAACATTAAAGATAAAAAGTATATTGAAAAGGCAGATTATGTGACATCAGATGAACGGGCTGAGGAAGACAGAGAAGAAGCAATAGAAAAGGCAGAAACTGAAGAGACTGAAGAAGATGAGGAGGACAAAGCAGAAGGCATCAGAGATGAAAAGGAAACTGAAAAAATAGAAGCTGAAGATTATGTGATGGCTGTGGTAGACAAAGCTGCAGAAGCTGGTGAAGTTGAAGATAAATATGGGCTACTCATAATTACACCAACAAAACGCTCAGAGCCTCAATCTCCAGCAGTTGAACCAGCCTCTTCTATCCATGATGAGACATTACCTGGTGGTTCCGAAAGCGAAGCCACTGTTTCTGATGAAGAAAATAGAGAAGATCAACCTGAGGAATTCACTGCTACTTCAGGTTACACACAGTCTACCATCGAAATATCCAGTGAACCAACTCCAATGGATGAAATGTCTACACCTCGAGATGTCATGAGTGATGAAACTAACAATGAGGAAAGTGAGTCACCCTCTCAGGAGTATGTAAACATTACCAAGTATGAGATATCACTGTACTCTCAAGAATTTGGCAGACCTAAACTTTCTCCACTTCCAGATGCTTTTAATGGTGTATCTGAAGGATCCAAAACAGAAGCCACAGAAGGTAAAGAATATAATGCCTCAGCTTCCACCATCTCACCACCTTCTTCATTAGAGGAAGACAAATTCTGCAAATCTGTGTTCCAAGATGTATACCGTCAAAAAGAAAGTGAAATCCAAGGCACTGCCAAATTAGAAATCAAAGAACCCTATCAAGAAGAGGTTGGTGAAAAACGTAGTCCGACTAAGAGTCCAGTTGACAGTTTGTCCCCTCCATCACCCATTGCAAAAACACCACTGAGTGAACGTAGTGTGAACTTTTCACTCACTCCCAATGAGATCAAGGTCTCATCTGAGCCTGTCCTTGTTGCTTCATTGCCTGATGTACGTCAAGATGTTGCTGAAGAGCACTGTGCAAGCCCTGAAGATAAAACATTAGAAGTAGCATCTCCCTCCCAGTCTGCTGCTGGTAGTGCTGGCCATACACCCTATTATCAGTCTCCCACTGATGAAAAGTCCAGTCATCTTCCCTCTGAAGCCAGTGAAAAGTCCACAGAAGCTCCTGTTAGCTTTGAATTCAGTGAAGTCAAAGATGAGTCTGCAAAATCCAAAATAAGCCCTATGGATGAGCCTGTGCCAGATTCAGAATCTCCTATTGAAAAGGTTCTCTCGCCTCTACGGAGTCCACCTCTGATAGGTTCAGAGACCACTTACGATACATTTTTGAGTGCTGATTTAAAGTCTGACACCAGAGATTACAGAAGTCCTTCTGAGGGGAAACCTGAAAAAGAAAAATCACCTGTTCAGATGAGCCCATCTTCTGAAGCCAGCTCTGTGGGCCTTTACCAAGAAAAACAAGAAAAAAGCATGGAATTTATGATAATTAAGGAAAGCTTCAGCCTAGAACGGAAAATGGAGGATACAGAACCCAGCAGCTCCCAGTCTTCACTGGTCTTGGATGAGCGGAAGTTAGCAGGTGATCTCTCACCTACTCAAATAGATATCAGTCAGTTCGGTTCTTTAAAAGAAGATACCAAAATGTCAATTTCTGAAGGCACTGTCTCTGACAAGTCCGCAACTCCTGTTGATGAGGTTGTAGCAGAAGATACCTATTCCCATATAGAAGGAGTAGCTTCTGTCTCTACAGCATCTGTTGCTACTAGCTCATTTCCAGAACCAACCACTGATGATGTATCTCCTTCTTTGCATGCTGAGGTTGGATCTCCCCACTCTACTGAAGTTGATGATTCCCTTTCAGTGTCAGTTGTACAAACACCAACAACTTTTCAGGAAACAGAAATGTCTCCATCTAAGGAAGAGTGCCCAAGGCCCATGTCAATTTCTCCACCAGATTTCTCACCTAAAACCACAAAATCAAGAACACCGGTGCATGATCACAGATCTCCTGAGCAGTCAGTTATGTCAGTAGAATTTCGTCAGGAGTCTCCTGAGCAGTCTTTAGCAATGGACTTTAGTAGGCAATCTCCAGACTATCCTACAGTGGGCACTAGTATGCACCATATATCTGAAAATGGACCAACGGAAATAGATTATAGCCCTTCAGATATACAGGAGCCTACTTTTGCACAGAGGATTTCCCCTGTGGAGCAGTCATCTTACTCTCAGGAGAAAGATATTTCAGAAATTATTTCAGTTTCTCAAATTGAAGCTTCATCCTCAACTTCATCAGCTCACACGCCTTCCCAGGTAACTTCACCACTGCCAGAGGAAACTTTTTCAGGTGCTGTTCCACCAAGAGATATGTCACTACACTCTTCTTTTACCTCAGAAAAGGTGCAGAGCCTAGGAGAAAAGCTGTCACCAAAGTCTGACCTATCTCCATTAACTCCAAGGCAATCTTCTCCTCTGTACTCTCCTAGTTATCCAGATTCACCTCATGCAAT
>JANIJG010021847.1:0-12573 GCA_024611175.1 Megaceryle torquata
GCTGGATGGGGCTCTGAGCAACCTGATCTAGTGGGAGATGTCCTTGCCCATGGCAGGGGGGTTGGAACTAGATGATCCAACCCTGATGATTCTATGATTCTACATATAAAGTACATAGTGCATGTAATATAATTTAAAATAGATAATAAATATGGTATGCAAATAATAAGTAATCATATAAGTAACACTTTAAAATAATATAAAGTATAAAATAAACATAAGCATTTAGCATACATTTAAATTAATAGAATTCTTTTAAGCATTCTATTTAATAAACATTGAACATAGAGTATGCATTAATATTTATGATGTGCTATATAGAATAACATAATTTAATATACAGCTTTTCAGTATCAGGCTTATGTACTTTCCAAGTTCTGGAACACTCACCAAGTGGGTCTGTTGGAACAGGCTGCTCTTTTATGTGCCATTTTGTTTCAGTACTGTTTTGTTGTCCAGTTTAGTCTAGTACTTCTCATCCTCATAAGACTTTATCATGACTCCCAAGCCCAGACCTGGCCATTAAGAAATGATGCAGCTTGCTAGCAATGCCCTTAATTGCTCCCTTTATGCACTCAAGAGATCAGCTCTTGCATGGACATGTTTCCCTCAGGAGCTGGAACCAGTAAGTGAATCAGTGCTTAATTTCATTGTCCCTGGAAAGTCACTGGTTTAGTGATATGTGTACACACGATGCCCCAGGTGCATCTTTTTCTTTTCACATTGCATATTTGATCTTCAAAATCCTTCTAACATTCCTCTCATCCACAGCCAGCTGCAATTTCTTCTTTTGCTTATTATTCAGAATGCAGCTGGATTCCTGTTTATCCCAGCAGTCTTCCTCAGCTTCTGAGTTTCTTCTAGTGCTTATCCTTTGCCTTCCCACTTTGCATCCAGTTCATCACTTCTCCCTGAAGCTTTCTCTCCCTTGCAGCATCCCTGGGGACTCACAGCTCATTTCACTTTCCTGCTAGGAAGCACAGAGACGTTTGTGAATGGACACATCCTCATGAGAAGAAGCAGGCATGGCATTTAAAAGCATGTTCATAGTCAGGCCAAACAAGCTTTTCTTCAAAGCTGGGAAAGCTCTGCAGGAGCTCACATGGGAGGAACCCATTTTTATTCAGTGTTTGCAATGGTTCTGCTCACCCACCTCTGGGGAAGCACCGCTCGTGCACACTGCCCCAGTTCAGCATCCTGGGCTCCTGCAGACCCATCCTACATCCTTCAGGGGTGCAAGAAAACCAAGTTACTGAACAGTTTATTGGACAAGGTCACCCCACTCAAAAGAGCATTTATATAATGAGACCTTGTGGAGCTGTTCTCACAGCCTGCATATGCTGCAGCTTCTCTTGACAGGTTGTTTCTGGGCCCTCTCTTACATGTGCTGTATGCGAGAGTAATTTGTTGGTGCTCACACACATCTTTCACACATAACTTTCACATGTAAGGGGTGAGCAGCAGAGACTGTCTAGAGACAGTCTTTCTATCTGTGACCTTCAAGCTCAGTCAGGGGTCTAGAAGCAAATATGGGGGATTTCCAGTAATCATGATGCCTTTGTTAGACTACTGTCCCCAGACCTAGCTTGGAAAGAACAGCTGACAGCTTTGCTTGGTGCTACCAGCCATCATTTCAAGCGCTGTCCTTAAATGATGTTTATAACTTTTAACTCCCTTTTATGATCAGTATCTGCTGTTCATTTTTGCCCAGTAAGGCCCCTTCCTTGGCACTTTTAGCAGTTAGCCTGACAAAACATGTCACTCTGTACGGTCTCTCTGTAAATCAATGGCAATTTGTTGGTAATGACTCATTTCCTACCGAGACCTCCCTGTTCTCCCCTGTACTGTCATTTTTTTGGGTACGTTAAACATGTATACTGTATTTCAGGAAAACACAGTATTTCAGTACAGCTGTGTAAAGGGCCAGCTGACTCCCGTTTAGATAGGTTCTGCTGAATGCCTGTGGGTAAGCACAGGGGCAGTTGCCCAGAGATGTGGTGAACCCTCTGCCCTGTGACATTCCCAAGGACACACCTGAACCCTAAGAAATCAGTTCCAGCCTCGAAGCTGGTCCTCTGTGCTGCAGGGGGCTGCACTGCACAGCCTCCCCAAGTACCTTCTAACCCAACTTGTTCCACTGCTTCCACTGTCCTGTGTTCTCAGTTTAGTGGACAGAGCCAATCTGAAACAGCCTTGTTTGCCTCAGAGCACAGCCCAGAAATTAAGCTATAGAGACACCGAAAATTACATCAGCTTTTCGTAGATGGCTGGTAGGCTACAAAGCATACATCAGGGCAAATACCCTGTTTCATGTTGTTTACCTTTTCAGATTAAGTCTGATTTAACATGCATTTCTATGAACCTCAGGAAAGAATTGGGCTGAGTTTGGCTCTCCTTTCAGTGTAGGTCACAGAGGTCAACAAAGATACTGTGTTATCACAGTGCTGTACCAAGACAGACTGGAGTGCAAACTGTTGTGTTGACCTTGCACTCAGAATCCTCAGAAAAAAAAAAAAAATCACCATTAATATTACATTATCCTTCCTACTTCTTAGAGGGAACAACACATTCTCTGTAATGGCATGATCAGAGATTTCATATTATTTTAACCCTGAAAACCCTTTTGTATGACATAAATTCTTAATAAAGCATGTCACTTCCATGATCTGCTGCAATTTGTCACAGGAAATGTTACAGAGTTAGTTCTCATTTGAGGGTATTGAGTGAGGTATGTGACTTTTCCTGAACAGTGGATGTGGATTCAAATCTTACTGTGATGTGAAAAGTAGAATAACAAGGTCCTCCATAGGAAGCAAATAATTCTTTTGTCAGTTGTGATGACTACTTTTGCTACTGGGCATGCTTTTTCTACATATTTCTTTATCTTTTTTTTTTTTTTTTTTTTTTTTTTTTCCCTAGTGCAAGGCATACCAGTGTTACCTGGAAAGGCAAAAAAAAAACCCCAATCAAACAACTTTTTTTCAGAAAGAAAACACAGATTAACTGAATTGCTTCTCATACTAGCCAAACACTGAAGTCCCACCCACAGGGAAGTAAGATTTCCTTGCCTTAACACCATCTCTGTCTGTCTTTAAGATGTTCTAGAACATCAGAAACGTCTCCTTGGAACTGGCTGACATCACACGGGACCCACTGGAGGCCCATCAGCACATGCATGTATTACTTCTCTCTACAGACCATTTGCTTTTTGAGATGGTCTCATGAGCAATCTAGAACAAAGCAAAAAGCTTGCTTGCTGTCAACACCTTCCACCAGTATTTATTCCTCAGAGGGTAACTCCCCAACCTCTTTGAAACATACTGTAGTCCTGCCAGCATTACTGCCTCACAGGCTATCATCCCTTTTGTACTGACACTTCCTTTCTGAAATGAGGTAACTGAGAAACTAAACATTCCCCTAATGTTACCACATGCCAATTGGCAATGTCTTATATCCCCTCTGATCAAAGCTCAGGCCTGGGCACAGTATTGGGGTGGCACCTGTTTGGGTGGATGGCCATCTCTTGGCCAAAGTCGAAGGGAACACGGGCTTTCCTTTGCTGACCAGTAACCAGATAATCCTGCCCTCATTCCATTTTTTAATTTTTTTTTCTTTTTTACAGGAAATGAGTATGTTCTAAAATTGCTCAGATCTGCCCTCTCTATCTGAAATTCATAGTCATTATGTACAACTCATCCTCTGCATCTAGAAAAAATGTAACATTTACAGCTGAACATATCATTGAATGGAAACAGGAACAAATCAGATCTGTAGAAGCCTGACATTACTCAGGTAGTGCAGCTTTGTTCAACTGGGAATGCAGTATTTTTAAACACAGGACACAATTCAGCAGCCTTTTTACCTCCCAAAGTGTTACTGAAGTAAAAGTATGGCGTGGTGATACAAAAGGCAAAGGTGGAGGCTTGTTTCTACCATAACAATTTGACACTAAAAATTTTATCAACAGTTTCAACTCAGTCCTCTTTCATCCTTTATGATATAGTCAAATAAACAGGAAAGTTATTCCTCCTGCATTTTGGCAGTAAATGAAACTAGCAATACTAAACTACTGTACATAGTCAGTAGGGGATCCAGTGACTGTGTTGTTAAACCATTGTACTCTGGTTTAACTTGAGTGCAACATGTGCATGTTCTTCCCTAATCGCCAAATGCAATACTTTGATGTCTGAATAGCCAGAGAGTGGCTGAAAGTGGATTGAGCAGAAGAGTCTCAGAGGGCTGTGTCTGTATACTGATGAAGGCATTCACCTGGGAAGCAACCCTAGAATCAGAAAAAGACTAAGGTTTGAATCAACCCTGGAGGTTAGCTGGTTCAACCCCTTGCTCAAAGCAGGTATAGCTTCCTGGATAGATCAGCTTGCTCAGAGCCTCACTTAGAGAATTTTTGAAGATCTCCAAGAATGGAGATTCACCACCTCTCCGGGCAACTTCCCCCAGTGCTCAGCTCCTCTCACAGAGAATGTTTTTTTCTTCATTTCCAACTTCTGCATCTTCTATCCTTTGCCGCAAGTCCTGTCACTTTGCTCTGAGAAGTGACTTTGTATTTTCCACAGCCATCTTTTACTGGAAGATAGCAATTAGATCTCACTCACCATTTCTTCTGCAGGCTGAACAATTCTACTTCTCCCAGGGCATGGGCTCCAGTGTCCTAGCCATGTTGCTGGTCCTTCCCAGAAGCAGAAAAAGGACTCATAAAAAAGAGTGGAAACTTTTCCTGTTTGCTAAAGTGAATGTAAAAGAATACATGCATATAAGAAAGAAATATATGCAAAATGAGATTCAGTTCAGCAAGAGAATTACAGGATAACAAGAAATCATTCTCTGCTGTTTGTTCTTACCTTGTTGAATGGCCTGAAGAAAACACTGATAAATATATTCAAGGGAAAGGAATCAGCAGATGATTTCAAGCTGGATTGCCCATTACTTCTTTTGAATTTGTGCTCTCTAAATTGTAATTAGTGTCTCTAAAAGATGAACTAGCCTGTTAAAAAGATGAGGCTGTTCATACACATAATGTCAATGAAAATGACTCAGGGACCAGAGTAAGAACAAGATAGAGAATAATAAGTTAGACATAATGAAGTATATTAAACATCTTCAAATTAGACAAGCCTGATAAGCATCATCTAAGGATACCTCGAGAACTGTCCCGGAAGCCTTAGCAGTCATCTGAAAAATTCAGTTATGGGAGATTAGAAAAGAGCAGCTGGTTTTGAAAGGCTGAAAGAGAGGAACTGGGTAATAATGGAACAATCAGTTTAACTTCAAGGCTGTCAATCTGGCAGCTTTCACAAACTCTGAATTATTTTTAGCAGAACAATAAAAAATATAAATCCAGATAACCTAAACTGATTTTGCAGCAATCAATTTAAGCTCCCTCCTACCCCATGAAAGCTTATTACTAATGTGTAAAAGAACACATCTTTCTACGGTGTAAACCACTTCAGATCAGCTGAGTACACTTGTCCCTCTATACTTTAAAAAAACCCCCTCTCAGATTCAAAGCTAGGAAATGATAGGATAGAGAAGCATATATAAAAAAATAAGTTTAAACAGTATGACAGGTTTAAAAACAGAGAACTAACTGAGACTGCAAAACTCAAGGGGATGTGAAAATGTCCATAGGAGCAATTAAATCTGCACAAAAGAAGTAGCAATGTTCAACCATGTTGGAAAGTGGGACAGCTGGTTTCTTTTTGTCCTTGTAAACGGCCATTCAGGAAGAAAGCGCCAACTCATCACTTCTGTGGATTCATGCTTAAGATCCCATAGGCACTAAGAAACTATATTACAGAAGACAGAGGGAGATTTCTTAAGAAAAGGTGGATATCTCATTATGGGCCATTAACACCCATCTCCACCTGCTATCTCGGAGTTCCGGTCCCGTTCTGTATTAAGAGGTACACATTTTAACTCACAAAAGAAGGTATGTGTCTTTGCATTAAATATGATCCACACATTAAATGTATTTTTTTTAAATCATCATTCAAAATAGTTAATATTATCATCATGAGTGTATTATCATCATGAGTGTATCACCACATAAAAAGCCCTTAACTATTACTGAAAAATCTTTCCATTTCATCTTTTTGTATTCAAGAGAACTTTACACAAAGCTAGTTATATCTTCTTCTTGTTCAGTAAAACAGAACATTTTGCACAGCTGCACAGATTGTTTCAAGAGAAAAGCAATCTGAAAAATTAGAATATGAAAATGAAGTTACAATGCATGAAAAACCATCAAGAATATTATAAATGCAGCAGCATAAATGTAACAAGTGATAGGACAAGAGGAAATGGCTTCAAGTTATGCCCGGCAAGATTTCGGTGAGATATTAGGAAAATTTTCTTCACAGAAAGAGTTGAACCCCTGTATGTTGAGATCTAATCGTCCTCTGAGGGTCAGGCTGGCTCTGGAAAAGCTCCCCAAGGCAATATCAGACTGGGTCACCTCTCTATGGCGAGTATGTGGAACCTACCAGGCTGCCTAACTGAACATAGAATTCCTGTAATGTTTCAGAAATAGCTGCTGAGACCCATCCTTCAGCTAGCTCACCTTGAATCACTTCAGTTGCCTGTCACCTGGCTTTACATCCCAATAATCTGCATCCAGCACCATGGGTATTACTGAACAGTTTGTTCCATCCTCCCTTCTCCCCCTTACTTCTGCCTTTTTCTTTGGGTGAAGAAAGAAACCAAATGCTGATACATTAGCAAGTGGGTTCAAAAAATTCTTACTAAGTTTTAATTATGCTGATTGTCATTACATTCATATTTCTTATTGGAAGATGCTCCCATGTTGTAGAAGTGTTAGGTTCACAATGCTGTGGGGTACTGTGCAGGACCTGGAATTTCATTTCCCATAAAATATTGCATTTGCAAAATTTCAGATGATGGGGAATTGAAAGTTAAAAATGTAGTTTTCTACAGTGTAATATGGCTTTAAAAAATCCAATTGGAACATCTGAAACAGACATTTTTAGTATTTCATGCTGTTTCTCCAACAGAGTGCCAGCTGAAGATACAGGCTGACAGCTGGACGGTGTAGCAGACTGACAGCAGGCCAGGGAGACATTCTAAATAAATTCACTTTGTCTCAGAGAGTGATTGGCAAAGTAATGGAGGGGAAATATACAATGGACCATTAAAGCCAAAGACATCTCTGGTCCAAGAACCCCCTGGAGCCTGGGAGAGTATTGTGGACAAGGATCATTGTATGCTTGCCTTGCTTTTATATAAATTGTAGGAACTGGCAACTGTTCATTATTGGTTTTCCTTTTAGGAACAGGCAAAAGTCCACTGCTAGCACACCTAATAATTTTAAGGGAAGACAAATGGAAAATGGGATTGGAAGCATCAGAAATATGAGGAAGTATACAGGTGAGGAAGGAGTGTAGAGGCACATTCCCAAAGGATGGCACTGTGAAAGAGTGCCCGGACTTAATCCTGCCAAAATCATGCACAGGTAACTCACCTAAAGAAAAAAAGCAGGATTACAGTTAAATACCAATGCAGCCAACAGCCTGCTGAATAGGAATACCAAGGGCAGAAGTAAGTAACTCGCATTTGTAACACAAGCAGCCACACCATAAAAGATAAACCAGATTTTTGTCAAAAACCACTCCAGTTCATGAAACACAGCCACAATTTAAATAATTAAATACAATCGTGTTTGATACAGGGATCATCGATAGGTGTGGAAAATCCACCTGGAGTGACAAAGATGTGGACACCCCGCAAGCGTGCGGCACCTCAAGAGTATGCACAGTGCCACACTGCCCTCGGTCTCCCCAAAATGGGCCCTGCTGGAGCTTGGTGGGGGCAATGAGGAACCTTGTACCCCTATGCACGCTGCAGGTCCCCCTCATGCCACATGCTGACTGACTTTCCTGAACGCCAGCTGCGAAGTGGAGCAGCAAAAACATGCGGTGCTATGAGCATGACAGCCAACTTGATCAGGGCATTTGTTGGGAGTAACAGAACTGCTGTTGTAATCCGTGCCGCTTTGCTGGGGTTGTTTACAAGATCTGTCCTGGAAAGACAGCAGGGCAAGACGGCGTGCCCAGCTCAGCTCTGGCAGCGACCCGCACGAGCACACCGCTGCTTGTTACCCCGGGTGGAGTTTTCACACTGGAAGAAACAAAACACACTGATTTCCCTTTGCTGCAGCCTCGGATAGGGGCTGTTACGGGAGCTAAATTGCTTTCTTTTACGACCAAGTCTAAATTGGAAGCTTATAGGCAGAAATTTTTCAGGGGGCTTGTATACTTAGAGGAGTCTCACTGACTTTCAATAAGATTCAGACATTTAAGAAAAGAAATAAATCACCTCAGTGGCACTAGATTATGGTATATTAATTTTGTGGTGTACTGAAGTACGAAAACTCGAACAAACTTCCAAAGCAATGACATTAGGTAAATATTGACGATAAAGCTACAAAGCAGTATCCCATGTGGTGTTTTGCCTCCTCTTCTTTCTGGGTATTGCAGTCAACGGGTTATTTTCTGAAGGCTCCAGCAGCTTCTCCTGAGGGCAACTCTAAGCGGAACATAACCAGACTCTTCATTTAGGCGTTTGTTTCCCCTCTACCACATATAAACATCCCCCTCTCCCTCACACCCTGCCCCCTTCAGTGCAAACATCCACAGCCCTACGTTTGTAAATGTTAAGCAGTGCTAACTACAGAAATCTCACACTTAACAGGGACAGCACCCAAGCAGAAGTTCAGCTACCTGACCACCAGAGCTGCAGCAGCTCAGAGGTCAGTGGAGACAAAACACACCCTGTTTCGTCCAGCCTCCAGCCTGCAAGCCAGGACAGTGTTTCCAGCTACTACCTGCAGTTTTGGGCATCCTCCTTTCTGGCAATCAAGAGTAACTGAGACAGTGCAACTTGTGTAAGGAAAATCACACTAGTTAGTAAAAAAAAATTAAAATCTGCAGTCTCTGGGGATACAACGTAAAACTGTTGATCAGCAGAAGAAAATTAGAATCTCAGCTTCTTGGCTGATATTTTCCACTTGCACTTGACCAGGGAAAAAGAAATCTCCAAAAAGCCAAGAGCAAAGCAAATTTCATAGATAATGCAGGAAAATGAAACTACTCAAAGGATTTTAAATGAAGTAGATGTGGACTCTTATTCTATTACAAATCTTAGTTATACCCCATTTCAGTCAGCTTATGATCCAAGATCTTACTTTTCTACAGCTCCTAGAAAAAAGCTTTCTACTCTCATTTAAGTCTGCCAGTGGTCAGCTCTGTCAAAAAAAAAAAAAATCAGGACTGTTAATTTTTTATAGTTAGCTTTTCGCTGATTTCATTGTCTGGATTGTAATAGTAAGTATTCTTACCATCTTAACTTGTCATAAACTTGCATCCTTAGCAGAGTCACCAACTGCAAGGAAGCTTAAACTGCTGTTCAGGGACATTAGGAGATCCAGTAACAGTAGGAACAATTCAAAACAAATTCTGGTTTCTTCACATGACTTTTTACACTTGATCTGGTAATTTGTGATTGTTAGATTAGATGGATTAAAATCAGTCATCCTCAGGGTTCAGTACTGCAGGCTGTGATGGTAATGAGGATTTAGAAATGGTACTAGTCTTCCACCATCCTTCCAATTCAAATGCTCAGTATGTCAGAATAAATGTAAAGATCTGAAAATCGGTGTTAAGATTCATGCCTGAAGTTTCAAGTTGCTGCATTTTTTTTTCCTCATATACTTTTAAGAATTAAAAAATATACTTTGCATACACCTCCATTCAAAAGAAATTTCAACTACACTGCTCTTCAGTCCAAGGGACTGCCAGAAGAGCACTTGTCCAATTGCAGCTACTGATTCAAAGAAGAAACTCAAACGGTAGCAAAATACAAGGGCAAGAACTGTTTTGGTTTTTTTATTAACCTATTTTATGGACTCTCAAGAGGAAAATGAGTCCTGTCAATGGTTCTTCACTGCATGAGACTAATATCATATCAGAGGACATGGCATTATTTCACTTTTACATCTCTCCCTCAAGAATACTCCCTTTGATAAAGTAGTTCAAGGGCAGACATCAGAAAGTCTGTTGTAGCAAGGTACAGCAAAGGGATCCAAGCCATATTAAGACTTCATCAGTAAAACCACACAGGGTAAAGCTGAGTTTGACAAGCAACATAAATATTTGCATCACCATGGTCACCACCAGTGGAAGACAACACCTTGTACCACTGATTACTTTTCTTCCAGGTCAACTTGATACAAGTACAGAGTATTGCTGAAACTAAGCCACAAAGGATGGAATTTGTATTTTAAGTCTCTGAGGTAGCCAGCTAAATTTTTCTTTTAAAGTCAGGTTAAGTAAATTACACTTTTAGACCTAAATAACCTCTTCTGAACATCTACTATACAACAAGATATACACCATTGCACTTTTTTCTTTTTTTAACTGTTCTTTTGGCTATAAACAAATATCTTGCAAAAATCAGAGATGACTCCCTGTTGAAGAAATGAGGGAGAAAGAGATGACTGTAGCAGATTAGGGGAAAAGTCACAGACTAGACTCTTAAACAGGCCGGTTTCAAGATACAAGTCTGAGGCATGCTCAGCATTACCTGAAGATCTAGTTAATGACATTTACTAGCTGTGCCTGTCACAGCAGTTCATCACTCCGAAGAATAATCTCAGACATCAGTCTCTGGCAAAATGCATTCTGCTTTTTTTAGTTATTTTTTTTTTCCCCAGGATGCTGTGCATGGTTTTATTTGAATAATGTTAACTAGGTTGTTAGATATCCTATATGTGCATTTGTATGCATACTCACACTGATTCCCTTATCAATTAAAGAACCTGCATAAGTAGTATTCGTATTGGGTGTTACGTGGGGTAAGCAATCTTAAAGAGAAAAAATGTGTTTCTGGAACTTACGTGCTTTGAATGAAACCCCAGTTTTTCCTTCTGAAGGAATTATTGACTAGTTATACAGGTAGTTAATTTGTACTTAACATTATTCAACTTCAAATATGGCCTTTCAAGTTTGACTGGTGCACGGTCCATTGCCCGCAACAGACACGCAAACCCACCAGTAGTGTGGATCTTAAAATCATAAAAAGAAGACACACTTGAAGAGAAATCTCTTTATAATTTTCATTTAAAAAATAAAATAGGTGAAACTTTAAAAGAGGAACATCCTACTCCAAATGAAATTTTAAAAGACACTTCCATGCTAAAAGTGAAAGTCTGGATGTGAGCCTCATGGAAGCTGCTAAGTAACAGAGAAAGAAACCTAATCTTTCACATTACTTGTATCTTTGCTTTCCTGGCTTGCATGACTGTGGGCATTTTTACTACATTGATCTAAACCCTCAATTTTATTTTCTACTTCCATAGCACTGCTTTTCACAGGACTGTGGGAAGATTCTTCACCTATTTCTGCTTCCATTTTTAAAATTAAATCATGTTCTTTATCTTCCACATCCATTTCTTCCTCTGTTTGTGTCAGCCTATGTTGAGCTTCTTCCTCCGTTTTACTTTCCGATTCCTCATCTTTCCTCTTTGCTTTAAACACTTCAACTCCCATCATCCTCAGGTAATGAAGTCTCTCATTCTTGGGCACAAAGGCACGGAGTGACGTCTTTCCTTGCCAACCACACAGCACTATAGGACACTGAAGATCATCAGGTTTTCTACAAACAAGCAGTTATATTTGGTCACCTATTGTCACAGTAAGAAGTTAATCTTCAAAATGTAATTTTATAGCCACGCCCCAATAAATAAGTGCTCAATCTTTAATAGTGAGTGCATTTTATAACTGTTTGTAGAATACACAGTATACTGGTCTCAACTTCCATATCTAAACAGGTACCTGCTTGTCTACCAGCAAGCAAGCAAAAAAAAAAAAAAAAAGCTCAATGCTATTAAATTTCTGCAACAAGCAAAATAATTTTCTGGTTCAGGTCTGAAAACTAACATAAGCAACAGTAAGATGAAAGTTTACATAAAAAGAGTTCTCAAGAGCTTCCAATACTACCTGTCATCAAAAATGAACAATGAACAAGTTTAAACTTCTTCTATTCCAAATGCTGGAGACTTGCAAGGAAACGAGCAAACACATAAATCCCATGCAGGGATAGTGTGGACCTCTGGTAGAACTACTAGCTCTCCTTCTAAAGCTAAACCCTACAACTGTTTTAAGAATACACAGGCAAGATAGCTTCTTTCCCTGTCATATTCTTTATACCTGTCTGGCTTTACTGTTGATCTCTATGCCTCCAGTTCTGTTTTTGCTGAATGAAAATAATTCTTATCCAAGATTTAAAATGGTCTAAATGGAAAGCAACACTTCTACTTACTCAGGGTCTGGGTCGTACTTCAAAACTATACTTCCCATTGCTACGGGGAAAGGAGGTGGGAGGAACAAAAATAAAACACATGCATTACTTGGTACAATGTTAAAATGATTGCAATTTGCAAACATTAAAGAAAACAAAGTTTTAGACAGCCATGCAGCACAAGGTGGTTAGCAGTTACCTACATCCGTACAGTAAACTATAGACAATACGAGCTTCCCCACC